>FTLJ01000237.1:0-118361 GCA_900155495.1 Porogramme epimiltina
GGTACGCGCGATGGAGGGGCAGTGTCGCTGGGCGTCGTCGTCATCGGCGACGTAGCAACAAGGTCCCGGATGCGAAGGAGTGAATTAACCTCCTCCGCCCAGGCGGGCCGCGCCCCCGACTCTCGACGCGAACGCACCGCCGTAGCCGACCGCGCCGCGGATATATAGCCCAGCGCCGCGCGGGGGGTGTGGGGGTGCCCAGCGAAGCTTAGAAGAACCGCCTCTTGTGGTGCTTCTCGTCGACGGCGACCTTGATGTGCACATGCTGGGGCGCGTGCCCCTCGGCCGAACACGGTACGATGCTCTTCAGCCACTCGTCGCCCTCGTCCTCCTCCTCCGGGTCGCAGCAGTGGTCCTGGCAGCGCGGGCTGTCCTTGTCGTGCGAGTTGCACCCGCAGAGGAGGTCGTTTGACTTGCCCTTGCCCCGCAGCAGGTCCGTGAGCGTGCACCGCGCGTCCGGCTCGACGAACAGCATCCGCCGGATCGCCGGCCGCGACTCGCGGGGCAGCAGGCGGAAGATCGACTCCGCGCCCCCCGTGCTGAACGTGGCGACGGAGGTGATGCTGCTCGTCCGGGCACGCCGGCGCACGGTCGAGCTGGAGTCCTTGGCCTCCGCCTTCGGGCGCGACGACGCCGTCGACGCCGTCTCAGATGACTTCGCGTCCTCGACGGACTTGACGTCCCCGTTGGCCTTCTCCGGACCGGCGACGCCATTGGGCTTGGCGGCTTCCAGCGCGAAGTCCCGGGTCTTGATGGGGCTGCTCGACAGCACGTCGACGTCGGCCGCGGTCTGGGGCGCGGACTTGACGGTGTCTATTGTCGGGGAGAGCGGGTGGACGGTGTTCGCGCGGTGCGGCTGCCCAAGGTGAGGACGCTTCAGCTCTGCAGGGCCAATTCTGGGCGACACGGGGAGCGACTCCGTCGAGGAGCCCGGGCGGGGGTAGGTGAGCACGGACGGGTCCATGTCGTGCGGGCTGTCGACGTGCACGATCGGCGCCATCTCGCTGAACAGCGCGGGGAGCGTCTGCGTCGACTGCGAGATCGCGCTGGCCTGGAGGGACGCGCGCACGCGGTTTCGGCGCAGGGCGCGCTCGTACTCGTCCGGCGACTGCCTGTCGTTCATGGATGGCGCCGTGAGTTCCGTCGAGTCTGAGCTGGACGACTCCGCGACGGACGCCCGCTCCGAGTTCTCGTACAGGGACGGGGCGATCGAGCTTTCAGGGGGCGTGGTCGAAGTCAGCGTCGACTCCGTCGCCGAGAGCTCGCTATCCTGGCGCTGGGGGCTCCTGGGCTTCTCCATGGCCTCCTGCTGGCCGTTCTCCAACTTCTCTTCCGGCTTAGGCTCCTGCTCCTTTGGCGGGGGCGGCTTGACCGAGAGGTCAGGGTGCGCGTTTACGAACGCACGGAAGCTGGGATCGGTCTTGGGGTCGGGGATCTTCCAGGGGAAGCGGCGAAGTACCATGCACATGAAGATGATGGCCACGCTCCACACGTCCGTCTTGCGCGGGTCGTAGCTGTCCTGCGAGAGGACTTCTGGCGCCAGGTAAGGGTCACTCCCGACGACGCCCGTCGCAGGGGTCATCTTCTTGCCCGGATAGTGGAACACCGTCGCGGTGCCAAAGTCGATGAGCTTCACGACGTTGTCCTTGGTCATCACGCAGTTGTCGAGCTTCAGATCGCGGTGGGCAAGACCCAGCGAATGGAGGTATTCGACGCCGTCGCAGATCTGGCGGAAGACGCAGTAGATCTCAGGGCGCGACATGCTCCCGGACATAACGACGCTGAACAGGTCGTACGGCGCGTATTCCATAACCTGCGAGGCAATGCAGGAAAAGGAAGGACGTCATAATCCCTGATCAGCGTTCATTCCAGGAGATAAAAATGTGCGGCTCCCGACGGACCTCATAATAGTGCCCATGATCCGTGACGATATCCACAGTCTCGATAATGTTGGGGTGCTTGAGCGTGCTGCCGACGCAGAACTCCGCGGTGACCTTCTTCTGGTATTCCCGCTCGGACTCGCCCTGCCGCTTCGGCCTGAACTCCTTGACGGCGAACGTCAGGCCGCCGTTCTTGGTCGACGCCTTGATGAGGCGGACGGTCCCGCCCGCGCCGGAGCCGAGCACGCGGCCCCACTTGCCGTACTTCTTCGACATCTGCACCTGCGTCGCCTGCGAGAGCGACACCGTGCCGACCGCGGTCGACACCGACGCCTGCCGCTTCCGCCCGCCGCTGCCGCCGCCGCCGCCCGCCTTCGTGCTGCCGGACACGACCGAGCTCGCGGCGACGCTCTGCGCGTTGCTCGTCTTGCTCGTCTGCGAGCGCAGCGAGTTCGGCGGCGAGCCCGAGCTGCCCTTGCTCTTCGCGGACGAGCCCCCGGGCGACGGCGTCTTCGCGACGGCCCCGCTGCTTCCGCCGTTCGCTTGCACCTCCTCGGGCCTCGCCCTCAGCGTGTCCTTCGGATGGTGCCCGCGCAGGAGGGCGGAGAGGCGGCCCTCCTTGTGCTTGACCTCGCCGACGATGCTCAAAAAGTCCGTCGACTGGCTCGCCGAGGGCGGGACGGAGCTCCCGTTGGGCGTGGGGGGCACGAGGGAGGACGGGGTCGGGGGCACGTCGCCGACGGCGTTGCGCAGGTCGACGGTGCTGAGGTCGGCGGGGGTCGAGCCGGCGGACCCCGCGGGCGTGCCGTGGTGCGAGTGGGGTATATGGTTGTTGAGGAATCGCTTCAGGTCATGCAGAGGGCCGTGTGCATGCTTGGCGCCCTTGGGGGTGGGCGTCGCGGGGGTCGTTGGCGGGTGGGGCGGGACGGCCGCGGCGGGGGGCACCGTTGGTGGGACGTCGCGCTCGGGGGAGCCACGTGATGGGGTATCTGCTGGGCTGGCAGCAGAGGATGGCAAGGGTGTACTCGCCTTCCTGTTGACGACGCGGGGCCTCGACGAGGAGAGCGGCATGTCGGGCTGCTCCTTGGTCGGGCTGGTGGCAGTGGGAGAACCGTGGGGAGATGGGGATCTCCGGCGGGTGAAGGAGGTCGAGAGGAAGCGGGAACGCCGCTTCGTTGGGACCGGAGCCTGAAGGAGTAGAGGGAGGCAACACATGGGGGAGTAAGAAATGCGAAAGAGTCAGAACGGAAGGATAGTGCATATATAGAAGCGGGTGGAGCGGGGTAATGAAAGGGATGTGGTGCGGTGGGCGATACGAACCTGCTCCTTGTGCTGTTGCTGCGCGGACGGGTTAGGATTGGCGGGGGGGGGGGTTGTGGGGAAAGCGTGGTCGTCGACGTCGGGCGACGGGGACTGGTGCGCGATGGCGGGGGATGGAGGGATTAGCGAGGACGATGAAGAAGCGTTGGATTGCGGGGATAGCGTAGCGGGGGAGTGCCGGGAGGGGGGATGGGAGCCGGGGATGGAGAGGTCGAGGGGCTGCATGGGCTTTGCAGAGAGCATGGCGGGGACGTGGCCTGCAAGCGGGCTGGCGGGCAGGTGATGGAGGCGGAGGAGGAGGAGAAGGAGGAGGAGAGGCGAGAGGGCAGCGAGGAGCCAGGGACGATTACGCGAAGGAGGCCCAAGGCAGCGACGGGGCAGTCCGACCTGTTATGCGGCGCGCATCATTTCGGCTCCATCTCAGATCTGCTCCCGGTCCGGTCCCTTGCCTCTCTTGGCCATGCCGAACCCCCCCGCCCGCGTCCGCCCCCGACGCCTTCCGCCCGGCTCTCCCGGCCGTCCTCCGAGCGAGCCCATCCCCGTGCGCTGCCCGTGTCGGTGCGCCCGCCGTGGGCGCACGCGGGCGCAGGGCCCGACGAGGACCGACGAGGGCGGTCTGACGGGCGAAAACAGACGTCATGGCCCCGGATCTGTCGCTCCCCAAGATGTCGTATATTCGGCATCGCGAGCCGACCGCGTCGGGCCAGTCACGCGTCTCTCGCATTTATCGCCCGTCCCGCCTGGCGCCCGCCGCTGCGCCCGCGAGTGGTGCCGCCGCGTCCACGACGTGTTTGGGCGGTCGGCCTCTCGCCGTGCACCTCCAACGCTCAATTCGACGATATTTCGATCTCCTTCGCAATCTGGCTCAACCGCCCCTCAAGCCACGATCTGCGCAGGGAAAAACACCGCCGATGGATCTCCCGCTAATCGTTTTGCCCCTTCCAGGACGAGTGATAACTCGTGCCAGGCCTGCCGAGCCTCTACTCCAATCGGCATCCCAGTCGGCCTCATCGTCCGATCCACTCCTCCAGAGCTAGTCCAACCTAGCCACCGGCGCCTCCACACACTCCCCCCTCCGTCAGCGCACGCCTTGTTCTGTCTTTTCTTGGACGGCGAGTGCGACCGTTTAGCCACCCGAAGGTTTTTGCCAATCGGACGCACTCAAGCTTTCAGACTCCCGGCAGCCTTTCTCTTGGCTTTGCCCATCCGCCCGCCACCGCCGCGACTGCGATCCTTCCATGGCGAACATCAACTTCTCGCCGCCTTCCCAACTGCACAGATCCCTTTAAACATCTTCTCAGCCGTCCCATCCGCCTCCAGCTGCCTCCTGCAACCCCGCAGCCCCCTCGCCACCTCTCCCAGCGCGCCCGTGTGACCCCTCCGATCTCCTTCGCACCCGATTCGACCCGCCCTTCCCATCCGTCCTCTCCGCTCCCAAGCCAAGCGTCCCTCCCCCCACCGTCCGACGTCGCAGCCCGCATGTACCGTCTGTCATCCCTCCGCCGTCGCACGCGCCTGTTCGTCCGGACGCGCCAGCCGCGCCCCGCTTCTCGCCCAATCGCACGCCCGCGTTTGTCCCTCACGGCCTCTGCTGCGGGCTTTGTGCGGGCAGCCGTGCACCCATGTACCACCGCAGGGCCCGCGCGCCGCTTCCTTTTTCTCTTTTTACGGTTTCGCGTTCGCGTTCGACGCTTCGCGCGCGCGAGCCCTGCGTCCTGTGCACATCCCGGCCTGGAAGCCGTCGACCCAAGACGGTCCACCGCAGCGCGCCTCGCCGCCCCAGCACCGCGACCCCGCGCGCGCGCAGGCGCCGCGCGATGCCCCACATTCGCACTCTAACACTCCGCGCCGGTTCGGAAGGTCGATTGCCCCTCCCCTCTTGCGCCGGCGGAAGCTAATGGTGTGTGTGGCCTGACGGCTCCCCCTGTTGGTGGAGCGAGGCCAGACACAGGGACGGTGCCTCGCCTCGCCACGCTCTCTCGTAAGGCTGTCAGCGACATCACAATCACAACTCTCGAGCTGCGCACGAGGGGCCCCGAGGACGCGACGCCTGCGTCATCGCCCCCTCATTTGTTGTCCGAGTGCCCACTACGCCTCGCGCTCTCGTCCTCGGAATCTCGTCCGCTCCACCTCCCTCGTCCGCTCGTCCCACAGCGGTCGGGGGCTTACACATGCGATGCGAGCTTGGCCCCGTTTCTTGCGCTCGCGCAGAATTAATGTTGCGCATCGCAGCAGCGTCACGCACAGCGTCCGCAACGGATGGGGAGGCTCGGGTGCGCGCGACGGCCAGTGGGAGCGTGCAGCGCCGAGTATAATTAACACTCTCTGGCGCGGCGCGCGACCGCGCGCCGGCGGGCTGCCCCCAGTGCCCTGGGGTTGGGGCTGGGGCTGGGCGTACGCCCCCCCCCCCCCCAGTCCCGGAGAGACGGACGAGCGGCGTCGCTCCGAGTCCGCGTCCTTCCTACGGATCTCGCGCGCGATCTCCCCCCTCCCGCCCGCCCGCCTTCGCTCGCCCTTCCGCGCCGGCCACTCACACCGTCCCCGGCTGCTACGCCCGCTGAACCTTCGAGCCCCACCCCCCCTCCCCCGCCAAGACGGGCATCGTGCATGCTCGTCTTGCGCTAGCTCCCCGCGCGCGTCGCCCGCCCCGCGCCCCTCCATCGCCGCGCTCGCGCTCGCGCCCGGCCGAGCTGCTAGCGGCGCGCGGCCCCGCCCCCGCGCTACCAAACGCCGTCGGGAACCAGCGCTCGACCCTTCTCACCCCCCCCCCCCCCCCCCCCCCCCCCCCCCCCCCCCCCCCNNCCCTTCTCACCCACCCCCCCCCTCCCATACACGTCGCCCGCTGCTCCCCCGCGGGGAAAACCCAGACGCGCACGCACGGTCGCCCGTCCCGAGCCCCCGCGTCCTTCTCCTCTTCTCTCCTCTTCCCCCATCCTTCCGCTGCATAAACACAGAAACACGCGCACGCCCGGTGCTTCGCGGGACGTCATGTGCTCCCCCCCCCACCCTACCCCTTCCCCTTCCTCTTCCTCTTCTCTCTCTTCGTCTTCCCCAGTCTATCCCCCGCCCTTCCGACGCGGCCCTGCGCGTGCGGGGGCCCGTTCTAGTCCCAGGCCCTTAGTCCCGAATATCCCATCCCTGTCCACGGCAGCACGCTCACGCCCACAACGGCAGCACGCCCCCCCTCCCCCGCACGCGCGAAGCGTGCTGGCGTCCAGACGCCCAGACGCCCAGCCCTGGGTGACCATGATAACACTCGAGGCTCGAGGGTGTTGTTCACTGCATCCCGCGACGGCGACAAGCGCTGGCGTGATGGGCGACGCGTTGACAGCGGCTTCCCGTCGAGGGATTTCGATTCTCGAGGGCCGGGCGCGATGGACCTCCCCCTTGGCGCTTCCCGCGCCGTCACTGTTAGGCTCGCGGCCCGCACCGCCGCCCCGATCTTTGAAGTTGACCTGTCTTCGAGGAGGTGGGGCCGGTGCGACCCACGCGCTGGGGCTGCGCGCGATCTCGAGGGCCCCGAAGGCCAAGCAAGTCGCTGATTCAATTGCAAGGGTGTTCGTCTGGAGACGTGGAGGCATCGCGCCCAAGACGCGTGCTCGTTGCGCTGCTCGACCCCTCCCGCCGTTTCAGCGCCGCACGCGTCGTTCAATGTCATCATTTGTGTGGCCCGCGTTTCGCTGATTGACGCAGGGTGCGCGGGTACACAGATGCAACAACCCAAGCACCGCGCAGGGATGGCGCGGTCTGCGGGGTGGGTGGCACCACGCGAGCCGCGCCCAGCCCATATGCACGTCTCCCGCGCGCGGGGCTTAGCCATATGCGTGCGACTCGCAGGATTCGCGGGGTGGGGGGGGGCACCGCCCCCCGCGCGCGTGGACGTGGTTCGGTATCACCCAAACGCCCGCCGAGGCCACGGCCCAGCGTTGAAGGGGCCGACGACCTCGCTATGCCATGCTTGGCAAAACGCACCATACGCACCATCCGACACCATACGCACGAATGCACGCACGCCGTTGAGCTGCGGGGGACGGTGTCTGGTCGGTCGACAGACAAGACGGGCGGCGAAACATAGGGGACGACGTCGCGTCTTGCGCGGCGTTCGATACACGGCACCAATATTCGTCTCGCGTGCGGACATGAACGCGACTAGCAGCTCACCCGTCTTCGGTCGAGGCTCCTCCGCTCCGCGCGGGCACGGCAGCCTTCACACCACTTGACCTGTTAGCCGCGCGCCGCACCTGCGCTAGCAGGGTGCACCAGAGGCAGGCGTCGCAGCACCACCGCCCGAGCAGCCCCAGTAAGTACGTCGCGCGAACGCGAGCGCAAACGTGAACGTGGCGTCGGTGGAGCCGGCAAGAAAAAGCAGACGCAGAGCGCACCCGCGCCGCCGCCCCGCAACGCTTCGCCTTCGCCTTCGCCTTCGCCTTCGCGCGTTCTGATCCTCGCGGCCGGCGCGCACGCACGCGCCCTCCCCACCTCCGCTGCGGCATCCGCATCCTGGGACCGACGCCCTCCCGCGCGAATCGAGAAGCCGGGACCTCTCCTCGAGCGGGGGAGCGGACGGGTGCTTGAGAGCCCGAGGGCCTCGAAGGAGGTGTGATCGCGAGAAGCGCGAGCCGGAACGGCGGGCAGAGCTCTCAGAGACCCACCTCCCTCCCGCGCCGCACGTCTTCTCCGAGCCCGCCGCCCCGCGCACCCGCACCCGCGCCTTCTCGGCCGTCCTCCGAGGCGCATCTCGGGGCGTTCGCGCCGGAGACGCCCCACCCCCCCACCCCTCCCCGCTTCTCCTGATCCTGGGCCTCCGCCGCCGGCGGGCCCTTCGGAAGGCGGAAGGCGGAAGGCTGAGGCGGACGCACGCCTATCGCGCGCACGTACGGGCACGGACCGGGCGCGGGGGGCGACTAAAGGCTAAGTGACTCGTCGGGCTGCGGGATGCAAGGGATGCAAGGGACGTCTGAATGCCTGGGCCCCGCGGGCGTCCTTCCTCGACCCTGCTGCTTCCGCAACGTGCGCGTCCGACGTCCGACCGTCCGACATCGAAGTCGCTCCCCGGTTTGTACCAAGCACGCTACCGCGTCTTCGCCCGGAATTGGGGCGCGATACGGCGCGCAGTGCGCACTGCGAGCCTGGTGGGCCGGCCCCCCCTACCCTTCCCCTTCGGCCGCGTTTCCCCAGCGACGACCCACCGCGGGGCGGAAGGCGTCAGAGCGTTCGACGAAGATGCTGTGCATTTCGGGTTGGCGTTGGATAAGCGGCCTCGCCCCCTGCGCATGCCGCGAGCCCTGCGGTAGATAGCAGGTCACTAGTGTACACCCGACCAGCTCGACGTTTCCGCCCTAGAACATCGACACTGCGCAGGCGCTCCGTATGCCCTTCTGTCCGCTCGAGGTCGTGCGCGCGGCCGGTGGGTGGGGCCTGTGGGGCCCAATGGGAGCGTCGCGCGCGGAGGGCACGCCTGGCGCGTCGCTCGTAGGATGTCTGATTGAGGTTCTGGCGTAAGTAGGGATCGAATTCGGCCGCGCGCGCGGGCGCTAGCGATCGAAGGTTCGTCGAATCGTCGCCTCCTCTCCTCTCGTGAGCGCGCGCTTGGCCGACGGCCGCCTCCTGTATTAGCAAAAAAAAAAAAAGGAACATGGATCGTTTGTCAGAGCTCCTCTGACCCGACAGCGTCCGAAAATTTGTGTGGGTCAATGATACGTACGAAACCTCGGCGATCGACCCCTGCTGGAGCGGTCCTCGTTTATTACAGTACTTTTTGAACGTGCGCACGTCGATGCTACTCGCGCTGATCGCTGATCGCGCCCGCCGCCTTACACATACGCCCCACACGCACGAAGAGCTGCAAAGCAACTTTTACGTCGCCCCCTCCTCACCCACTCCGCAGGCGCCCCCTGCCATCGGATGCGACGCCGTCGCGTGCTAAAAACAGCGCAGGGGGGCACAAAAAGGACCCACAGACGCCCGTGCCCGTGCCCGCGCCCGCGCGGGTCGGCACCGCGCCTCGCGCGCGATCGCCTCCATTCCGCGCGCTCGTAAACATTGGCCAGTCGGAGTATAATAGCGGTAAGCAAATGCGCCGGGTGCTGGGGAGGGGAGGTCTCAGGCCCCCGCCCGCGCACACGTACGCGCGTGCGTCATCCGCCATGCCTCCTTCGGCGTAGGACGCCACCAGGGCCCCCTCGGCGCGCCGCCCGCTCCCATCTCCCCCCCGAATGCCGACACCGATACCAATACCGATGCCGATGGGCCGGGCGGCGGCGCGGCGCAGCGAACACAAGCGTACATACGAGACAACACGCACGGGGGTCCTAGCCTCCAGGAACCCCTGGACGGAGGGTTGTCGGGCCGTCGGGGGGCCCTCCGAGCCCTTGTGGCAGGTCGTAAGTGGGGCGTTTGTCAGGTCGGCGCCGACGTCCATGATGAAGCTAGAGGGATTTGAAGCCTGCGCCCCCCCGCGCCCGGGGACTCTAGGGCCGTCTGGCCTCTCTCTGGTCGCTGGTGGCAGTGGGCACCTCCCCCGGACTGCTCCTCGCTGCCGGCATGCACCCCAGGGTCCTGTAGCTAAGAGCTGTTCCGAGCCTCGACGACATGCAGCTTAGTGCGCGCGCGAGAACGGGGGCCGTCGGGGGGCGTCGGGTGCGCAGACGGTAATCCTCCGTCGGCGAGTGGCCATGGGCGGCGCGGCCACCGCGCTGGGGCACGCAGCGGCACAAGGCTGGGAAACTTTTTGGGAACCCGGACGTGCGCGCGCGCGGGTGGTGGCACGGAGACGAGAGGGAGAGAGAAGGTTCGAGTGCTTTCCCCCCTCAGCCACACCCCCAACCCCGCTGCCGGCGCGGTGCTCACGATTGCGCGATCGTTTACTGGCGCGGCGCGGCGGCTGCCGTTCGCGCGTGCCTGGGGCGCACCCCGTCCCGCCGCGCCGCGCGACGCTCGTGCGTGCGGCGCCGCCGCCGCTGCCGCGAAGCTTGGCCAGGGCGCATGGAGGACCGGAGGACCCCAACGAGGCACGCCGGGGAGGCTGAAAGTACGCCGCTGCCCAGCACCCCGGCAGAGCAATGGCACGAAGTAACTTGGGTAACTTGGGATGCTAGCGTCGTGGGGAGGACGCATGTGGGGCCTCGGCACCGCGGGCGGCGGGCAGGCCCCCGCTTCCCCGAGCTTTCGGTCGGCCGCTCTGATGGTGGCGGGCGGGTCGCGGGCCGGGCTACGTCCCGCCCCTCGAGTTTTTCTCAGGATGGTTAAAGTGGGGGTACTGCGCGGTGCGTTATCGGGGGCGGCGTGTTCTGGAGGGCGAGCGTTAGCGCAAGGCGTGCGTGTGTGCGCTGCGAGGTCCGTCGTGTGGTGAACGGGGTCGCGCGCTGGCCGAGTACTCGCCGTTAGGAGCTATGAAACGTTGTTACTTAGGTAGAGCGGGCGTAAACGGGGCCCGGAAGAAGACCAGACGATCGAGAAGCACGAGGCTACTGGACCATCGGTGACGAGATCAGCGGGCGCGTACATGGGAAGAACTTCGGGGACTGAGCGACGGAGGCCTTGCGGTAGTTGTGCGTTAACGCTGTTGGTCTTTACGTCGTCGAGCATGTTCAAAAATACGGCGTGTGCCGCGGAAGACTTCTCGTCTCTGGCAAAGGGATATGGCCTGCCCAATATATATGTACACAGCTTCGTACAGGCGTTGTACAGCTGGTCTGCTGAGGATCTGCGGGAACGTCGTATCTCTGCTTGCACGTTCGTGTGCCCAGGCGATACGAGCTCCACCAACGTTGGGGATAAGACGTACCAAGGGTCCTCCTCGAATGTCCGGCCTGTGGTGATCCTCCCGTCCTATCCACGGAAGGGAAATTAGCCCTGGTCCTCGGCGTCTCGCTTCCTCTTCATCTCTTTCGACACCTTGTGCTGCGCGGCCTCGTGCTTCGCCAGCTCTACAGGCACCTTGGACACCGGGCTCTTGGAGATCTCTGGTAGTGACGAAAAAGGAAAGGTCGTTCATCAGCCGGTCATATCTCGAGGGAATACTATTGAAATGAGACGTGCCTTGTTTGAGATCGTACCTGCGACGGAAGAAAGGCATGGGTCAGCTCAAGCCCGTGATAACAAGACCGCACTAAGCGTGCGAAAGCGTACATGACTTCGTCGTCGTCGTTCGTGAGGAACGTGATGGCAGTTCCCTGCTTCCCGGCACGTCCAGTACGACCTGATAGGGACGTCAGCGCCCATGCGGATGATGAAAGAATTCAGGCACTGACCAATACGATGGACGTAGGCTTCGATGGTGTTCGCCATCTGGTAGTTGATAACCAGGCTGACGTCCTGGACATCAATACCACGACCGGCAAGATCTGTTGCGACCAGGATATCCGAATCGCCTGTCCGCAAGGACTGTAGCGCGGCTTCTCGCTGTTCCTGGTTCTTGCCTGAGTGTAGGGTCGCCGCGCTCCACTTAAAATAGAGCTATATTAGCGTCATCGACATGAGGGTAAATGATCAAGATACACACCCCGGCACGTTGCAAGTCTTTCGCAACCATGTCTGCCGTCTTCTTCTGGTTGACGAACACGATGATGGGTGGGGTGTACTGGTTGCTGTTGAGGATCTCCAACATGCGTTGCCTGTGACGAAAAGGTCAGTACATCCACCGAAGAGAAGAGAAGGCGTGATTTCTTGTGCGTACTTTTTCTTCTCATCTCCACCGACGAACTCGACGCGCTGTTCGACGGTATCAACCGCCCTACCGGCCTCACCAATCGTGATGATGGCGGGCCTCTTCAGATACTTCTTGGCAAGGCGCTCAACAGGCGGCGGCATCGTAGCCGAGAAGAGTGTGGTCACACGCGTGCGTCCCTTCTTGATCATCGTCTCTCCGTCGACATCCATTTGTTCACCCTGGTCCTCGCCAACCATCGTATCCGAGGGCAGTTTGTCGAGAATGAAGGTTAGGTCGGCTTCGAAACCAAGATTGACCATTCGGTCGGCTTCGTCCATGACGATGTAACGGCATTGGGAGAGGACGATGACGTGGCGCTCGATGACATCCTTGAGACGACCCGGGGTAGCGATGATTATTTCGGCGCCTGAGCGCAGGTTGAATTGCTGCTCTTCGACCGAACGCTGAGGGAACGGGCATCAGACGGAATGTACGCCCGGCGAAACTGGGGGGGATACGTACACCTCCGACAATTGACACACAGGTGAAGCCCAGCTGACTCGCAAACTTCTTCGTCTCTGACTCAATCTGCTGCGCCAATTCACGCGTAGGCGCGAGGATGAGTGAATACGGGCCGAGATGTCTGTTGTCGTCGGTGAACGGCGGGAGCTTGGAGATGAATGCCAACATTGGGATGACGAAGGCAGCCGTCTTACCGGAACCTGGGCGCGAAAGTCAAATTTCCACACAGACAACGTCCCAAGGAAACCACTGACCTGTTTCTGCGATACCAATAATATCCCTAGTCTGCAGACCGATAGGGATGGCTTGCCGCTGGATAGGCGAGGGCTCCTTGTAACCGATCTTGTCAATGACTTCAAGGATCTCCACCGGGATGGCTGATTCTCTCCAAGACCGTAGAGGATGAGGAATGAGTCCTCCTGTAATGTCGTGAATGTTAGTAGCTGTCCACTTCGAGGTCGTCTAGAAACTTGCCTCTCGCAGCAATGCTGAAGTCTTCACGGAAGATACGCCAGTCACGCTCCTTCATCTCATCCAATGACTTCTCCGACCAGTGCCTCTCGTCGAGACCCGTCCTCGCCGCACGCCGTCTCTCCAAGGGGTCAGCCAGTACCATCCCCTCTCCAGGTTTCCGTCCGGGCACTATAACACCTCCTGCATCGTCCATGCCGGCGATGTGTCCGCGTCCAAAGCCGACCTGCGCGCCCTGGCGTTGGCTGCCAATGGCGCCGGGTGTCTCGGCGTTGTACGTGTCGTCCTGCTCATCCCAGTCGAATACGAACTTGCGGTCGTTCATCTTACGGATCTTGCGCTTCTTCTTGTCTACACCGAGGTAACGCGAGCGGATTGCGCTCAAGTCGTTTTCGGTCATGGGTGGTACGTAGGGCTTGGACGCCTCAGCCATGATAGTGTCTGGGTCCGCGCCGTTTGATGAGCTGGAAGGAACGGGCGGTGGAGGCATGGAAGAGGATGGAGTCGCTGACGAGGACCCTGGTCCTGGTGGACCTCTTCCACGATCCGCACGAGGGCCTGTTGGGACATTGTGATAGTTTCCGCCTCCGCCTCCGCCCCCGCCACCACCCCCTCCTCCTCCTCTGCGGTCATCATGCGGACGTCCACGATCCCGCCTGCCGTGTCGGTCACGGTCGCGATCGCGGTCACGACCACCGTCGCCTCTTCCGTAGCGGTCGTCGTCTACCGATATCAATGTGAGTAATGTGAAGTAGCAACAGAACAAGTGGAACGCACCGCGTCCTCCCCCGCCCCCGTATCTAGAGGAACGTTCTCGCTCCCTTTCGCGTTGCCTGATCTCCTCTGCTTCCTTCTCAAGTGCCTCTCGGTCCTTCTTTGTACGGTCCTCTTTCTCCCGTTGATCCTTAATCTCCTGTTGGCGTTTCTGTATAGCCAACTGGGCGCGTTGTTCCTTCGTCAAGAACTTGGGCTGTGACGTAGTAGAGTGAGTACTAGCAACAACCAAAGCGCATGAACGACGCGTACCTTCGCTGCCGCCTCCTTCTCTTCGCGTTGCTTTTGCAGCAGAGACTCGATTGACAACGGCTCGGCTCTTCCTGCCATTGCGTACAGACGGTGCGGTAGCAAATAGCGATGTGGCGAGACAAACCAGAGGAGGAGCAGGACTCGGCGCGGTCCAAAGAGCCTCGGCTCGAGACTCGGGGCCGTCGCGCCTCAGCCACGTGCTATAGCCGTGACCGCCTACCGCATCGGGCAGGTCGTCGTTCGTTTGCAGACAGCGTCTTCGCCACTGAGCACACCTGCACTCGATTAATCGCCGCCCCCGCCACCGTCGCACCCTCCTGCCGCTCGCCGCCGCCCGCTCGCACGTCCGCTACAGCGCCAAGGATACCCCCGCGCGCACGCCACGCACGATGCACAAGATGCACCGCGACATTGAGGAGCTCCGCACCGGCACCCAGTCCCCGCGCCCCGAGACGCCTGAGCCGGACTCGCGCCAGGGCAGGCGGAACTCGCCCGCGGCGGGCGTGCAGCTGCTTGATGACGACGGCGCGATCTCCGTCCAGGTGCGTGTTTTTCGTGTGCGTGGCGCGTCGCGTGGAGCTCATCGAGATCGTTTGCGGGTTGGACGCGCAGTTGGAGGCGTGTTTGAAGCAGATTTTTGCAAAGTACTGCACGCCGAGGCCGCCCCCGGAGAGTGCGGTTGAGCCACCCGAGGGCGCGTTCCTCTCGCAGGACGGCTTGGATGAGTGGGCACGCGATACGAATGGCGCGCCTTTCGACGAGGCGACGAAAGAGGAGCTGCTGGAATTCATGGACGTCACAGAAGATGGTGGCTTGACGTCAGTAAATTCTGTCTTAGCTATCGTGGCGTGTGTTGACTGATCCACGTGCTACTTCCAGGTTGAAAGGATTTATGCAGGTGTACCAGCTGCAGACCGAAAATGATGAAGAAGAGACATGGCGAGATCTTGTGAGCCATCTCGCATCTATTATTCTTCAAGTATGCGGTCGTTAACCTGCATGCGCAAAGTCTACACACGGGTTTGATAGGACACTACGGCTCGTAGCCACGAGACGAGAGGATATTGACACCGAACCCCGTTCCACTCCCGAACCTTCGTAAGTTGGCATTCGTTTATACATTGCGCCTTCAGTGCTCTCGCTCACCAAGAAATAGGTCATAGCACCGGGCGAGGTCACGCTCAAACCTGCACTGCTGCGGTGCAAGTTTGTTGCTTGTATAGACGCAATCCCGACACGACCTTCCCCTGAATTTCCTTCCCTCCGTTAGCAGGTTGTCGCTTCGACCCGACGACTGCGAAGGGAGGTATCACGAACAGAGATGATGAGATATATGATCATGTACCCGTAATGCCCTTTTGGTCGCCCCAACTACCCAAGTAAGCCAAGCCCTATACCCTGCCGTGTAGATGCTTTCTCCTCATGTTTGAAGATTTAACTTCCATATCTCCACGTCGTCCCATTGCCCCTTCTCCCAACGAGCTCCCCCTCTCTCCATGGCCTTCGCGACTTTCTTATGTGGCACTCGCTCAACCTTGAACCCCCAGGAATCCCGAGCTTCGGATAAGGCCCGCTGTACGAGGGCCGGGTCCCGTCGCTCAAGACATAGATAAACTTGCGGCGACTTGGCTTCTAGTGAAGACTGAATGGAACTTTTGCAGAGCCCGTGGAGGGTCCGGAGGAGGGGTGTGACCAGCTCCGACGAATAGAGTGTATCGGATGTGATGACGAGATCGAACGGGGGCGCCAGGGTGGGTGGCTGCGGCTCTAGAAGAGCTACATTCTCGACGGTCTGGGTGGCAATCTTATGGGGATCATCCCACACCCACCGGTCAGGCGGTACGGTCCAGTCAAAGGTGCGGACGTCGACGGCGCCTGCGGCTGGAGGGAGATACGCGCGGTTGCGGGACACATTGGGTGCGAGGACGGTGCGTATGACGTCTTCGAGGTCGGTGGCGATCACATCCCAGCCCATAGACGCGAGAGCGAGGCTGTGTGGAGAGAAACGGGGCGACAAAAGGAGCAGAGCCGTCTGTGGATAGTTGACCGGAGAGCGGCGATCAAGACGCACGCGGAGAGACCAATTCCGCTTCCCAGTTCAATGGCCCTCGGGCGGCACGCGCCGGCGAGTGCGGTCGGGGTGCATTTGGATTTGAGCGCATCGGAGAGGAACAAGGAGAGGCACTGAGCGCCGAGCCAGAGGCCGGTGCCGTTTGTCGCGCCGTTGTCAAGCTGGGTGAGGTGGAAGACACGGTCTCTGAAGGGGTGGTCCAGCAGCGGGACGTGCTTTGTTTCGTGGGCAGGGCGGAGGGCGACGCCGGCCATGGTTAGGGGAGAGATTGAGGAGACACGGACCGTCGCGGCGGGTGATGGCACGCGGTTGCAATGCGGTAACGCGTGACAGCAGACCGTGTCACGTGTGACGCGCGGGTCGCCAGTGGGCGTTGAGGTCGAGCGCGGGCGGTCTCCACGCACCTCCTCCCGAGTCCCCGCAGCCGCCGCCGATTGCGCTCTCGTCGTGCTGTCTCGACAGAGCGGCAGGCCGTTGTACATCTCCTCATGAAGGCCTTTCTCACCCGTCTCAACCGCGGCCTTGCTGGCGCAAGCAAGGACAAGCTCGACAAAGAGAAGGACTTGCCCAAGGAAAAGATACCCCAACTTCCTCCCCTCCCAGAATGGCCGCCCCAACGCGTAACGTCGACGGCCAACTCTGTCCACTCCTACAAGCCCCTTCCAGAGCTATCAGTCCGCCCATTGCCCCCCATCGGCGAACCCTCGTCCTCTTCTACCGAATCGTCACTTACTACCACGCCCGTCGCTCCGAATCACACTCTCCCGGCTGTCGACACCAAGGAGAATCTTCCTATCACTGCCGAGCCTGCGCAGATTTCAGAAGAACCATCTTCACGACGTCCGGAAGGCTCTTCAGACTCTACCGGTCGCAGCTCGCGCAAAACCACTAATGGGACGACTGGCACCGATGCCCAAAAGAAAGTTGCTTTCTTATCTCCTCCGCCCACACCAGGACCCCTGCAAGACCGCGACCTTCCTGACGCGAGCACGCCCACGCCGGCCAATGCCACGGTTAAGTCCACAGTATCACGTTTCCATGCCGCGCACGGCAAGGAAACGCGTGGATCGACTTCCACTGCGGCGTCCTCCAAGACAGATGTTGCGTCCACCCTGAAGTCCAACAAGGCCGCTTCCACGCGGACGGCCACCTCACCCTACCCCACCAAGGGATACGAGGCGTCGCTGCACCAGTCGCTCCGCTCTGGCACCCCCTACTCGCAGATGAGCAACGCTAGCAGCCGTATTCTAGCAGCGCAAAGCTGGAGCGAGGGCGCGGAGGAGGATCTCGTGTCCAACCTCGGTCAACGGGAACGGACACGACAAGAGGTTCTGTGGGAGATTGTGGCCAGCGAAGAACGGTGCGTGTTATGTTCAAACTTCAGTCCACCCACCAAATTCTAAGCTATGATGGGTCTTCAGTTATGTGACCGAGCTGTTGAAGATGAAGGAGACCTTCATCGAGCCCCTCCTCCATCCATACATCGTATCTCCGGTATCGTCACCAACGCCATTGGATTACTTCGAAGACGTACAGCGAGCTGAGACCCCTCGCGAGTCTCTTGAACATCTTCCTATAGCCGCCCGCTTCCTAGCATCGCCAACCGGCGAGCGCTCCGATTCTCCTGTCCAACGAGCCAACTCGCCTCGAAAGGAGGATAACCATCCCAACATCGACGGCGAGTCAATGGACTCGGCCG
Organism: Porogramme epimiltina; assembly: GCA_900155495.1. Taxonomy (NCBI): domain Eukaryota; kingdom Fungi; phylum Basidiomycota; class Agaricomycetes; order Polyporales; family Polyporaceae; genus Porogramme; species Porogramme epimiltina. The sequence goes on from FTLJ01000237.1 coordinate 17,640, forward strand.
AAGAGGACGAGGCAGAGGATCGCATGGGTGCCACCTTCCACTCATCTAAGAAGAAGACGGTTACCATGTCGCTGGCGGCCAAGCACAATCACCCTCGGTCGCCTTACGGCAGTACTGCGGTGAGGTCGGGGTCGAGCAAGTTTGGAACTACTGTGCCATTCCCGTCACGTTCACACCAGTCCCTCCCTCCGCCTCCCCGAGCCAACCAGATGACGTCGTCGACCCAATCCCTCGGCCGGCAGTCATTCGTCACCGACCGAGATCGAGATTATGACCACCAGTCTCAGAGAACCACCGGCACGGGCACTAGCCGTGTCCTCCGCAAATTCAAGAAGAGCAGTACCGGCCCGGAGGGCTTAATTCCTGGAGCCGTTCCCCCGACACAAATCCCAGAAGATCTCCGGAAGTGCTTGGAAGTGATCGAGGGCGCACTCCTGGATGGGCACATACGTCTCAGCGAGGGACTGCGGAAGAGGTACGAGGATCAGTATCCACTGGTTCGTTCACTAGCGGACGTATTCGTGACGAATGTACGTGATTCATATCTGGGTTCGACTCGTGCTAACATGGAGCAGTCCCATATTCTTCACGGATATGCCACGTACGTCTTGCATCTCGAGCGTGCCTTAGAGCAAGTAGACAATGCATTGTCGAACGCTGCAAACAAGAAGCCCAAGAAGCAAGACGCGGAGCAGTGGGTTAAGGTCTGCCAGTACCTGCACAGACTGGAGGTCACTGCGTCAGAAAAGGGCGAGACCGGCCTCGCTATCTCGCTCTCCAAGCCTTTCCAGCGGCTGCTCAAGTATCCCCTTCTCTTCCAAAACCTCCTCTACCACACCGACCCGAGCACTTTCGAGTACGAAAGTACGCTGCAGATGGTCGCCGAGGTCGAGACGATCGTCCGTAGCATCGAGGACGAGAAGATCCAGAAAGAAGAGCGTGACAAGACGCGCGACGTGTTCGCGCGCATCGACAACCTCGGTGGCGTGAAGCAGCTCATGGTGCCCAAGCCTTCACGCGTGCTCGTAGAAGAGCGGCCGCTCATGGGTGTCAACCCACTCACGGACCCGATGTCGAAATCATCGTCTTCTCCGCCCGTGTCGTCGCAGAACCCGAAGAACGTCAAGGGCAAAACGTCGTTCAAGCGTCTGAGTGACGTGCTTCAGGTCGGGAGCAACGGCATCGGGGGTAAGAAGGATTTGTGGCTTGTCGTGTTTAATGACGTCGTGCTGCGGTGTCAACGCACGGGCACGACGTCGCTGCCACTGGTGGCGGGAACGAATTCACGAACGAACTCGCTGCCCGAGCTCCAGGGCAAGGCAAAGTACGCGTCAACGGGCCGGAGAGGGTCACATACCAAACCTCGAAACTTGTACAAATTCCTCAAGGTTCGTAGATCGATCTTTCCTCCTTCTATTTCGCCGTACTTAAAAGCTTCCGCTCGGATAGATCGAGACTTGGGACATCGGTGACGTCGTGCAGCCTCGAGAAGGAGTGGTCATGATGGAAGAGTGAGTCGCCGCGTTCATTAATACTGTGCTTGTCATACTCAACAACCCTTCATAGCGTTGTCAAATCAAGACAACAGGCACATGCCAGCGTCCAGCCTCGCATCGTACCCATGCCGGAGGACGACGAAGAGGCGGCGAACGACTCTGACGATTCCGACCGCAAGAGTAAGATGAGTTTCTCGTACTGGGGCGCAGATAAGGTTACACTGCAGAAGCCTGTGCCTGTCAAGACCAAGCCCACGGGAGCCACCGGTCCTCCCCGTCGCACAACGACGCCCACAACAGCGTACGCTCGCGAGTCCTCTGCTAATGCAAAATTCGGAACGCGCCTTGTAACGAACGATCCTTTGCACGCTCCTCGGCCCGCTAGTCGGCGCGCGGCGCCCACGCCAACCAACAGGAAGGTGACGCCGCATTCAGAGGACGGCCATGCCTCCGCTGTCAGGGTCACCGTCACCCGCGACAGGCCCACATGGGACAGCAGCACCCGTGCAACGTCGACCCCTGTACCCAAACGTGCGCGCAACGTCTCCCAGACGAGCGCCGCCACACGCGTTACCACCACGCCCAACGCTCCCAAGACCCTCGCATCTCCTGCTCCCTCAGAGGACTCCGGCGTCGGTTTCATTCGGAACATCGTGAACCAGGACCCTTCCTTGAATCGACTCATTCCATAGACTATGCCGCTATGGGTCCTTAGCCCCGCCCCACACCACCACATCGCGTCTCTTCATCTCTCTTGTTCATGATGCACTTTCACGCTTCTTCGACGCTTTTACGGATCATTTCACGACCAACTCTGTTCCATCTCTATGATCGCGCACGTCTCCGCTTCCGCCGTGCTGATATGCTGTTACACACATCTCTCTGCCTGTTCGCGCACTGTCCATGGCCCCTCCGTTGTCATTACCATTGCCCATTGTCCATTACCCCTTGTCACCGAGTACCCATAGTCGACGATACCGTATCACTCCTTATTCTTTTTATTCAGGCATGCATTCTCCGCTAATTATCGCCCGCACCACGGCCCATCCGCTCACTCTCGCCATGCTGTCCACCGTCGTTGTTCATCTCAGACTCACGTACCCACGTGTGGGCGCCCCGTCGCTTCTCGGCGCGCCCGCCCCACCCCACAGAGATCCTCCCCATGCTTCCTTTAATTGCCTCGCACACCCCCCTGCAGAAGATGCACACTCACCCCCTCACACGCCACCGCCCCCACCGGCCCGATACCGCTGAACATATACGCATACACACGCCGCTCCCGCCGCGTCACACTTTTCTCGCCGCCGCCGCCGCCGCGAGCACGCTCGTTTTATCTTCGTTTGTCCGATTATAATACGGTCTAGATTCGCCCATGTAGCAGTGTTACAGTTCCCGTCGTTGGCAACGGTCCTTCTTCTCTCTCTAACGGCCCCTCTTTCCTCTACCCCGACGGCCCCGAGCCTGATCCGGCCGCACCCTGCAAGCTTCCGCCCCTGCACGGAACATGTGAAAAGCTTGCCCGGCGCCGCTGAAAGTTCCGAGGTGTGTGTCGACGCGGCCCCATCGCCGCACTTAGCTTGAGGTGTCCTCGACGTCGTACGCGGCGTTGTGGATGCTGACGCTGCGGCCACTCGGGTCGGACGAGCAACCCCAGTCGCCCCGGGGTATCCACCTGGGGACGGGCGTCCGTAAGTTCCGAGAGCGACAAACGTGAAGGGAGGGAATGCGGGAGCGTACCTGACGGCGGTCTCCGCAGCGGCAGGCGGGAACATGCCTATAGTGACATGCTCGGTCAGTCATCGGTGCGCGGAGGGAGAGCGCGGGAGCAATGGGGAGGGATACGGACCGTCGAAGGTTTCGCGGATGAAGTACGCCTCCTTGGTGTCGGGCGTGTCGGTCGGCCAACGCTCGGCGCGCTTCTCGAACGCCTCGTCCGAGACGACCGCCGCGGCATGGTCCTTGATTCTAGGGGCGGCATATGCGTGAGCGGTATGGGCGGGGCGGAGGCGGAGAGAGGTGAGGGGGCGTGACGAAGTGGGGGGTACGTACCCGTCGATCCACGAATAGCCCACACCGTCGGAGAATTGCTCCTTCTGTCGCCAGAGAATCGACCGGGGGAGATACGGCTGGGCGGGAGGCAACGGAAGATGAGTTGACGGAAGTAGGGCACGTGCTGCTGTAGTACGTACCTTGCCATCTGGTGAACAGTCGAAGGCTTTCCGGAGGATGTACTAATTCAGGAATGTGAGTCGCGGGTATACGCATGTTTTATAGAGTCCATTGCACCTTCTCCATCTTGGGGCAACCGTCCTCGTCGACCTCTTGTTGTGAGCCTTTGCTGAACATCTTGTCTTTGGGGTCGATGTTCATCGCGACCTCAAGGAACGCCTTATCAAGGAAAGGTACACGGGCCTCGAGACCCCAGGCCATCGTCGACTTGTTCGCGCGCAAGCAGTCTGCCGTGTGCAGGTTCTTGACACGCTGAACGCACTCGACGTGGAATGACTCCGGGTCAGGAGCCGCGTGGAAGTAGAGATAACCTTAAACCAGAGATTCGTCAACATGCCAAGAGTTCGCACAGGTCGAATATGCTCACCACCAAAGATCTCGTCGCTTCCCTCACCGGAGAGCACCATCTTCACACCCATGGCCTTGATTTTCCGGGAGAGCAAGTACATCGGCGTACTGGCGCGCACCGTCGTCACGTCGTAGGTCTCGAGGTGGTAGATCACATCTGGGATCGCATCGAGACCCTCCTGCACAGTGAAGGTGTACTCGTGGTGCACCGTGCCCAGGAAGTGCGCCGCCTTCCTCGCCGCCAACAAGTCGGGTGAGTTCTCGAGACCAATCGAGAACGAGTGCAGTTGCGGCCACGCCATGATCGTTGCTACATAAGGGTTATATCAGCACAAAGAAGGCACGGGGAACACAGACGACAAGTACGCACTCGCTTCGTCGATATCCTCCTCGCCCGGCGTCGGTGGGCCACTACGTTGCTCCTGCAATTTCCTCCTCCGCACCTCAGCCTGCGCGAGTGCAATTTTCTCCGTCTCGCGCGCGGCAATGGAAGCGATGAGACTGCTGTCGAGCCCTCCACTGAGGAGGACACCATAGGGCACTTCGGACATGAGCCGCTTGCGCACGGCAGTCTCAAGGGTCTCGCGGAGGAGCTTCAGGTCCGCCTTGGTGGACGGGACCGTCGCGCCGCCCGCGTCGGTGCCCCACCACGTCGGGTGAAAGTAGCGCGTGGTCGACGCGTCGCGCGAGTCGTAGACGTGGCCCGGGGGGAAGGAGATGATCTTGTCGCAGAGGTCGGTGAGCGCCTTGAGCTCAGACGCGAAGAAAGTCGCGCCGGGGCGCGCGGAGCTCCAGCCCTGGTAGAGCGTCGTGATGCCGATGGGATCGCGCGCGGCGATGACGCGCGGGGGCGTGACGGACTCGTCGAGGAGGACGAAGGAGAACATGCCGTCGAGGAGGCCGCATAGCTCCTTGTCGAGCTCTTGGTACTGGATGCGCGGGGGGATTGCGGGGAAACTGGCTCAGCGTGTGCACGCGACAAGCAGTCAAGCGGAGTCATATGGGGAAGACGTACGAGGGGGATGATGACTTCACAATCTGAGTGGGTCTTGAACTTGTAAGGCTGCTTGAGCGTCGAGCGCAGCTTGATGTGGTTGTAGATCTCGCCGTTGACCGCGAGGATGAGCTTGCCGTCGGCGCTCACGAGAGGCTGCGCGCCGGTGTCTGGTTCCGCATAGAGTTGCGCGAATTTGAGTGCAAATGGTGTCAGCACGGGGAGCGCTTTCGGAGCACATGGACAGTCCACCACGCACCGACACCAACAACGGCGAGACGTTCATGCGCGAGGATAGTCTGCTTGCCGCTGTAGCACCCAGACCAGTCAGGCCCGCGGTGGCGGATTTTCTTGGAGCATGCGATGAGCTTGGGCCGCTCTGCAGAGGGGTTGTCGATGCCGTGGGCGATGACGATTCCGCACATCGCGAGTCGCGCGGGTTATTGGGGTAGAGCGGAGTGTGGTGTTGGGTGTACGGAAGGGCGTGGCGGGTTTGAAAAAGAGGGATGGAGAGAGGGTAATGACTCGGAACGGGCAAGTCAGAGAGTGGGTTATCATATCCTCCCTAGATTAGATACAGCAGATCTGCCACATCTCCGTAGATCTCGGCTGTCGTCCCCATCCTCCGTCTCCGAGCCATGCCGAGCCGCTCTGCAGGCTTCCTCTTTCTCCGACGGTCCAACCACCACCAGACAAGTGTGCAAGGCTGACATCTTTGCACTGGTGACATACGGAACAGAGGCCACAAGACGTGTTATCGCCCGCGGCCGATTCGACGACGGCGTTCTTTCGTAAAATTGACAAAACGCTGGGCCTAGGCAGGGGATACAGCCACGAGATGAGATTACCCGATCCACAAGTTTACATACAATGCTTCAGCACACATGTTTAGCCTCGGACAACACCGACCGATCCCTCCCAACTACCTCAGGCCCAGAGGTGCAGTATCTTCTGGTCCACAGTGTCGTTGTAACGACCACCCATGATTGGGGTGCTCGCGAGGACTTTATCGATTTCGGCGAGCTCAGCCTCCGTGAGGGGAATGTCGCCAGCGGCGATGTTCTCCAGGTTGCGCTTCTTGTTCCTGGAAATTACAAACCGGTGAACACCGTACAAAATCTCACACTCGACTGGAACTTACGAAGAACCAGGAATGGGGATGACGTGTGGCCCGCGGGAGATGACCCAGGCGATGGCGAGCTGAGCGGGAGCGACACCCTTCTTCTCAGCGATCCCCTTAGTCGCTTCAACGAGAGCCATGTTATGGTTGAATGCCTCCTCCTGGAAGCGGGAGAACCGGTGGCGCATGTCGCCGGCTGTGATACAGTCAACTTCCAACCATCTGCCCTTGCTGCGACGATGCTCACCGTGGAGATCCTTCGGGCTCTTGATAGTCCCGGTCAAGAATCCTCGCCCGAGGGGACTAGAATAATACGCGTCCCATCAGCGCACATAATTCACGAGGCAACGCTAATTCCACGCACGAATAAGCGGCCACAACCACACCAAGCTCTTGGGCCGTCGCGATGACTGATAACCCCTCAAACGTCAGCTTATATGCGTGCTTCTATATTGCTCACTCACCCTTCTTAGTCTCATCTTCATACGACCACAAGTTAACCTCGATCTCAACGACCGAAACAGGGGAGACCTGGGAGTTTGCGAGAATGTCAGTTACGGGCCTGAGGAGCCTGTGTCTGACACATACTCACCGAGTGGGCCTTTCTAAGGGTAGCTGCGCTGCACTCGGAGATGCCAATGTGCGAGAAGTGGCCTTCATCCTTCAGCGCGGCGATCGAAGCTATCGCCTCCTCGATTGTGACATTGTCTGCTACGCGGGCCATCTCGAAAAGGTCCATCTTCTTGATCCCGCCAAGTGTCTCGTTGATCAACTCAACGCTGCGGCGCAGGTTCTCTGGCCTGTGCTAGATGCGTTAGACGGTGAAATCTCACCTGCAAGCAAATGGCTAGCACTCACGAGCCGTCAGGGGAGAGTGAGTTGGGCTTCAAGCCACCCTTGACTGAGAGGAACGTCTTTTCAGCATACTCGGGATACTTCTTGTAGAACCGAGAAAGCATCTGGAGGTTCGCGAGAGAGCAGTCGGGCCCGTAAAACTCCCCTGGGTGATATCGAGTGAGCGGCGGAGGCAGAAGGGGATCGCACACGATGGACACTGACCGCTGTTCAGCATCATCTTCGCGCCGGCGGGCATCGCGTCGGCGCCGGCCTTGATGGCTTCAAAGGCCTCCTCGTCGGGGAGGGGGTGGTTTGTGTCCCTCCACCTATGATCTTTCGGTCAGTAAACGGTGAGATCGTGGCCGATAGCGACACGAACGTCATCAGCATCAGGCCATGCTACGATAAGACGAAGTCAGCCCAAAAGTTCATTCATTACAATGCAGAAGGGGATGTTACTTACACCGACTCTGCCTACAGTAACGGCAGACTCGCCGAACCCAATCTTGACGGTGCTAACGATAGTCATATTGACGTGTGCGGTGTGTTAGAGTTGAGAATAAGAGCCTAGCTGAGAGGTGGAACGCTGGGTGGGGAATGCAGTGACCGTGGTGACGTCGATATATATATACCCGTGGCTCCCTTTCTCCTAGGAGGCCTCTGGCCTTAGGCGCTAGACCAAAGGAAGGCGAGATGTCAGGCCAGACATCATCGAGTGAAACTGCCATGAACACGTAGTCGACGCAGCCATTACAGTCAGTGGCGGATATCGTAAGCACACGCTACACTGGCAAATTCGATATGACAGCCTAACCGGGTCGCGGGGGGGTGGACGCGGACTGTCGGCAGCGGGAACGGGCCTCTCCAACACCCACGAGGGCGTCACGGGGGGCGCTTCAGTCTCGAAATGGTGTCGCGCTGCCGATCGGTGTATCCGATTCGTGACGTTTTTGGTAGCCGCACAGGTTCGCGGGGAGTGTGGTTACGATTCTCTCCCGAGCGGCCGTTCACTCTCACTCGGAGTTCAATGTGGGTCACCCTCAGTCCCCCCTCGGAGTTTATGTGGGTCAGGCCTAACCCTAAGACCACAGCGTTGTTGGTCGCGCGATGCGGGATATCGAGGCTGGCAATCGCTGGCTGACGCGTCATATATAAGACGCAACCGTAGGAGATGCGAGCCCCCGACGAACCCTCCTCCGTCGAGCCCTCGTTGATAGGCCAGTATGTCGTCGTGTGGAGTCGCTGCAACTGTTTGTATATCTGCACGTTATATTGAGAACGAGAATAAGACAGCGGGTATACATGATGCCTATAGGACAGGGTATTCATTCGATCCACACCCGTGTCTGATACTCTAATGTTAATTTGAACTCTTCAATAATACGCCCAACTCGCTTTGACATAGACTGAGATGGTGCCTTTTAACGGTTGCAGATCATACAGCAACTGTCCTCGAGTGAGGCTAGCAGAATGTCAGCTGTGTTATCGCAACGTGTGTAGTTCAGTGCCGTTGACGAGCTCAATATGCCCAAGGAGCACTTCGAAAAGAGCTCGGACACATCAAGTCAAGCAGGGCCCAGTACCTGAGGGAAGTAAATGTGACTGAACACTATGAACCCACCCACATGGTGGACGCTCAGAAGCGCATCGCTGGATGTGATCCACCTATCGTGTGCGGACGGTCAGCCTCCTGGTGGGCCGTGCTAGTGGAGGGCAGCCTTCGAAGAAGCATATGGAGGCGGTGGGGGTCCACAGACATCCGCAGAGGGTGCTGTGCGGCCAAGGAGAGGGTGAGAACGCCGTGGGCGACGGGGCGGAGCGGGTTCAATGTGGTGGTCGGGGACAAGCACTACACAGCAGCGGGCGAGGGGCTGCGCGTGGCAAAGGCTATGACGCTCGACGCACGTGCTCCCCGAGAATATCACCGGCTCTGCTATGCCCGCGCTCTTCAGGCAGCTTGCTCGGTCCCTCCCTGTCTCTGCTCTCGACGTGCACTTTGCCCCTAGCGCAACCCTCTTCTCATTTCACTTTTCACTATCTTGCTTTACTATTGTTCACGATGCAGAACGACAGGCTTGCGGCGTACAGGGTGTGTGCTGCTGCGCTCTCAACCTGAGCCCCTTGGCTAACCTCCGTTCTCATCGCTCGATTTTGCAGGCTGGCCAGCAGCAACAGCAACAGTCCTTCGAGATGACTGGTATTCAGAACGGTGCCTTCTCCCCGCCGCCAGCAGCAGGCAATGGTAACGGGGGCGCAGGCGTAATGGAGAACTTCTACTCTCAGGTACGCTGCACTTCTCTGTTCCCGCGCCCTCGCACTCGCGCATAATCTCCCCTTCCCCGCCCCCGACATGGCGTCATGCTGGTCATTGATGTGGGCAAACCATTCAACTTCCAGGTGACGCAAATACAAGACGACATCTCCCAGTTCAGCAGCAACGTGCAGCGCATTCAGGAGCTTCACGGCCGCACCCTCAATGCTGCTGACGAGGGCACGCGCCAGCGCGACGGCGCGGTGCTCGACGACCTCGTCGCACAGACGAGGCAGATCAGCAACAGCCTCAAAGAGAAAATCCAGTCGCTGGCCTCTTACCCTGTCTCTCGCCCCCAGGATCAGGCCGTTCGAAGGGACCAGGTACGCGCCCTCTTCCTGGGACCGCACGCACATGTAGGCGCTAGCGCTGACGCCGGGGGTGCTTTTCTCTATCAGGCCAACCGCCTCCGGACGCGGTTTGTGGAGGTGCTGCAGACCTACCAGAATGTAGAGCGCGACTACAGGCAGCGCTACAAGCAGAGGATCGAGCGGCAGTTCAGGATTGGTGAGCGGTGTTTTTTCACAGCGGTTGGCAGGGAGATCCTGACGCGACTACCACCACAGTCAAGCCCGATGCCACGCCGGAGGAGGTACAGGCAGTCGTCGAGGACCCGGAAGGTGGCTCTCAGATTTTCTCACAAGCGGTAAGTGACATGGTAACGTGAATGCTTCCTGTCTAACCTCAACTTTGCAACCGCAGCTGTCGAGGTCTCAAGAGTATGGCGCTGCACGCATGGCTTACCGGGAGACCCAAGATCGCCATAATGACATCCGGAAAATTGAGAACACCTTGGCAGAGCTTGCTCAGCTGTTCAACGACGTTGGTGGTTTCCTAAACGACGTCGCAAAGTAACTAACGACACGTTTAGATGTCTGTGATGATCGCTCAACAAGATGAGGCCATCGACCAAATCCATACTGTTGCCGGCAAAGTCGAGCAGGATACCGCTGCGGGGTAGGCTATCTCGGACTCGTCACATATGTGAATGCCTCCTAACGCCCACGCTCTTAGTGATAAAGAAACTGGTATCGCGGTCAAACACGCGCGTGCCGCACGTCGCAAGCGTTGGATCTGTTTTGGCATCTTCGTCTTCGTCATCGTCGTTGTCGCGCTTATTCTCGCTCTCTACTTCACCGTTGGTCCCGGAGGGAAGAAGTAGTAGGGATGATCTCTCCGCTGCCCAGCACGGCCTCTCACTACGCTCGCTCCGGTCCCGAATAATTTATATTCAGACCTTTCTTACGAGACACCCTATGATCGCAGCCCTGCGCCGCCTGGATGCGCAGGAGGGACGCTTTTTGACGACCGTACTATGACCCCTTCTTGTATCACTTGTTACAGGTACCCCTACAGCTACGCGATTATCTAGTTATACCCAGTGCTCGTCACATTTAATGCTTACCAATTACAATGCCCAACTTTGCCCCCGAGAAGGCTTTTCATACCCCCTCTACGTCTGCTCCCGTCAAATCGGGGCGCCGGTATACGCTACATGTAAATGGTGCCTCACACGCACACGTCAACGGTCTCCCACTTCGACTCCTAGCGCGGACGCCGGGACAGCTTCTCCACTCCGGGAGCGTTTTTCTCAGCATTACGAGCCCCAGCATTTTGGTTAGGAACCTTCATGGACACCTATATCCCCATCGATGTCCTATGTGGGTTCCGTAGCACGATGCCGGCCGGATCATCTATGCAGGTAGTCGTCGCACTAAAGGCGCGGCGCAATGACTTCGTTGCTCTGCAAGCATCGCATCCCGGAGTCGCTCTCATCGTCCAACCCCCACCATGACCAGCCCCGCAGAGACTTTCAAGCTTGCGCCGGGGGATGACCCATTGCGCGTATTTCGCGACGAGTTCGTCGTGCCGACGTTCCGTCAGATGAAGGCCGCGAATGTGTCCGCGGAAATGGGTGCGTCTCTCTCCCTTTCCTCCTCTCTATCCCCTGTCCCCTTGAACCCTTGTCCCTCGACCCTGATGCTCACGACCCCCACCGCTCTCTTATCCCCGAATGGCCACTGGCGGCTCCAGCGGACGAACCGTGCACTTACCTCTGCGGAAACTCGCTCGGGCTGCTCCCCAAGCGCGCGAAGAAGCTCGTGCAGGAGGAGCTCGACGTCTGGGCGACGAGGTACGCCGCTCACTTCCCTCCGCGCGCCTCTCGGCGCGTCCAGAAACGCGGCGGCAGCAGCGGCGGCCGTCTGGGCCAGGGCCAGGGGGGCGGGGGCGCCGACCGATAGGCTCACGCGCGCGCACCGACAGGGCCGTCGAGGGGCACTTCGACCACCCCCACGGGCGCGACTGGATGTACATCGCGGACAAGGTGCACCCGCACTTCGCGAAGCTCGTAGGTGCGCACACGCCTGTTCCCTGCTGTTCCTCCTAGTCGCCCCGTTCCTGAGGCGGGATCCCGCCTCCGCGCGGGCCAGGCGCGAGCGAGTCCGAGGTCGCGTGCATGGGCACGCTCACCGCGAACCTGCACCTGATGCTCAACGCGTTCTACAAGCCCAAGGAGGGCAGGCACAAGATCCTCTGCGAGGCGCGCGCGTTCCCGTCCGACCAGGTTCGTCGTTTCCCCGGGCCTCGCGGGCATGGAAGCTCGTCCTGACGGCCCCCGCGCAGTACGCGTTCGCGACCCAGGTCGCGTCGCGCGGGTACGACCCTGACGAGGCCATCATCGCGCTCGCGCCGCGCGCGGGGGAGCACACGCTCCGCACGGAAGACATCCTCGCGGCCATCGAGGAGCACGGGAAGTCGATCGCGCTCGTCATCTTCGCGGGCGTGCAGTACTACACCGGCCAGTGGTTCGAGATGCAGAAGATCACCGCCGCGGCGCGGGCTCAGGTGCGCGCACTCTCCCCACCCCACCCCACAACTTCTCCACCGGACATCTTGACAATCTGAGCGGTCGCGTTTTCTTTAGGGCTGCACGTGCGGCTGGGACCTGGCGCACGCGGTGGGGAACGTCCCCCTCGCGCTGCACGACTGGGACGTCGACTTCGCGGTGTGGTGCACGTACAAGTACCTCAACTCAGGCCCGGGCGGCATCGCCGGCCTGTTCGTGCACGAGCGGTGGGCGGACCTTCCCATCCAGTGCGCATCCCCGTTCCCTTCGATGCCACCGCAAAAAAGACGCTAACGCCCCCCGCTCTTCCCCGCTCTCTTTCCTCCCTTTCACCGCGCCTACTTCCGCTTCTCCCTCCCCTCTCGCGCCTCTCCGCGCGCGCAGGGAAGCGGGGTGGTGGGGCCACAACCCCGCGACGCGGTTCGACATGCCCCCGCGCTTCCACGCGATCCGCGGCGCGCAGGGCTTCCAGCAGTCGAACCCGTCCGTGCTCGCGGCCGTCGCGCTCCTCGGCTCGCTCGAGGTCTTCGCCGCCGCGGGCGGCCTCCCCGCGCTCCGCGCGCGCTCGCTCCGCCTCACGGGCCACCTCGAGGCGCTCCTCCGCCGGAGCCGCTTCTTCGTCCCCATCGAGCGGGCCGGCGCGGGAGAGAGCGCTGGCCCGGGGGCGACGGTGGGCGTGACAGTGATCACGCCCGCGGACCCCGCGCAGCGCGGCGCGCAGCTCTCGCTCGTGTTCCTCCCGACCGGGCGCGGAGTCATGCCGCGCGTGCTTAAGGGGCTCGAGGCGCACGGTGTGGTGGGCGACTCGCGCAAGCCGGACGTGATTCGGCTCGCGCCCGCGCCGCTGTACAACTCGTGGGAGGACGTCGAGCGCGCGGTGCGGGTGCTCGATGAGGTGCTCGCGGAGGTCGAGAAGGAGGGCGTGCCGCCGCTTGCCGAGGAGCCGGGGAAGTAGGGCGCGGTCGAGGCTTGAGGCTTGAGGGCGGAGAGGAGAATAGAAATAACATTTGGAAGTTGTATCTAGGGGACGATGTACGTTCACTGCTGTCGGAGGTTATAGGAAACACGGCGTTCTACATTGATAGTCGTACAATCGAGGGTACACACGTTTATTGGGATGCTTCGTTCAACTCTGACTGCTGTATTCTTGAGCCCGCATGAATAGCACTAGCGTGTATCATCGGGAGAGCGAGCTAGCTCTTAACATCCGTTCATTTCGGCACGCTAAATACGCACCTCGGTCAGTACTCTTCGCTCCGCACTGGAACGGGACGTTCGACGCACCAATTTGATGATCGCGGACCACATCCACCAGATCGCCGGCAGACCTAGACATCCGCCTCCTGGGGGGCGGCGGCATCCGCTAGGATGAACTCGGCGACAATGCGGGGGTAGACGTCGCCCATGAGGATGTCGTTGTGTCCTTCATCCAGCTCGTCGAAGTTCTTGAGCACCTTCGGGCTGCGCGCCAAGGCCTTCTCCGCGCCCTCCCCGTCGCCCGGCTCCCCGGCGAGCTCGCGCAGGTGGGCGTGCATGGCCTCGCTCTGGGGCCGATCGACGAGGGTGTCGCCGGCGGAGTGGAGGACGAGCCAGCGGATGTGGGCGGCCCCCGGGCGGGCGGGGTGCACGGCGACGTTGAACTCGGCGTAGGACTCGGCGTCGCCGAACGCGTCGGCGACGAACCAGTCCTTGTAGGTGGGGAAGGCGCGGCAGAGGGCGTCGAGGTCGTAGATGCCCTCGGAGAAGACGGCGGCACGGACGGCGCGGAGCAGCTGCGGCGCGGGCGCGAGGCGGGGCTCACCGGAGTCGAGGAGGATGGAGGCGAGCATGTGCGCGGAGCAGCTATGGCCGAGGAGGTAGAGCCGCTGCGGCGGGGGCTGGGGCGAGCTGGGGTGCGGGCCGGGCCATGTGGAGAGGAAGTGGAGAAAGAGGAGGATGTCGGCGGCGTGGGCCGGGTGGCGGATGGGCTCCTGAGGCCTGGTGAGGCGGTAGTTGGGGACGGCGACGGGGAAGGAGGTGAGCCGTGCGAGGGTCTGCGCGAGCTGGGCGTACTCGGTCTTGTCCTCGCTGGGGGCTGCGGATGAGCGGGGGCAGTGGGGGAGAGAGATGAGATACGCACGACCGCCAGGCACCGCCGTGGACGAAGACGACAAGCGAGGAGGGGCTCGGTGGGGCCTGTGCTGGGAGCGGTGCGGGAGCGTAGTAGTCGAAGCAGTGCGCTGCAGCTGGCCCGTACGCGAATTCTGACATCGTCGTCGGTGCCGATCCCGGGTGAATGACGTCACTCCCGACATCCGACGCTTATATAGCCTGCGCGCCCGCAGCTCCAGCCCCCATCCCATCTTCCGCATACTCCCGTCTCTCATCATGCCTTTCACCGGCTCTGACATCTGCAAGGTGTGTCCTCCTCTCTCGCTATGTTTTTTGCTCAACGCTGACCCTTCTGTAGATTATGTACGTGCAACCCCTCGCCGCCCCGCCACATTTCACATTCCTGACACGCCCTCTAGCTTTGCGATCCTCCTACCCCCGCTCGGTGTCTTCCTCGAGCGTGGATGTGGCGCCGACTTTGCCATTAACATTCTCCTGGTGAGCCTCTCGGGTCTATTATCTAGGAGTTGCTGCTCACCGTCGCCACTGTATAGACAATCCTGGGATACATGTATGTCTCAGTTTCGTTCGGGGCTTTTACCCCCTCCCCTCGCCACGACGCCGAGTTGACCCCCCTTCTCTCAGCCCTGGTATCATCCACGCGCTCTACATCATACTCAAATATTAGGGCGGGGTCGTGTACACCCCGCCCCTGTCACGACCAAACACGGCTTCACGATTCCATGACCGTTCGGAACTTCTTCTGTCCGCAATCTACAATTCTACATTCACCACGTACTTTCGGGCGGCCCGTACTTACGTTTCCGTGTAATTGATACCCCCTGTACCACCAATACACGCGGTTATCGAGCATTTTCCTCGCACGACGTCGTGCCCTCTACCGAACATGTGGGTCGTGCCGAGCGGCGTGCATCTCACAAAACGGCACAGGAATGCACGGTGACCGCTACATGAATGACCCAAGCATAAACGAAGCTCTTGGCGGTCTATATGCGTGTATTACTTGTACATGATGGTTTTGACTCACTTCTCGATGATCTACACGTGCATACAGGAACTAACCTACAGGCGCACTCCCCCCTCGTGGACCCGGCATTTAAGGCTCTCCGGCTGCCTTCTCGCAGGGCCCTCTACGAAATACCACCAGCGTGAACGCTTCCGCAGCCCACGCGAGCGCACCGACCGCCACAAGAAGGCAGGCCGGCAGCTTAGGCGGTCAAGAAGACCTCTATGAGCGCGAGCCAGCGTCCTTGGCCGGCGGCTCGCTCGCTGCGTCGCTCCCAGTCTCGTATGCTTCGCTATCATCTTCGTCACTGTCGGATTCCGAGTGTGCTTGGGCTGCCGGTTTGGACGGCTGAGAGGGCGTGGCAACTGCGGGTGCTGTTGCGGGCGAAGGAGTGGGCTGGACGGCCGGCTTTGCGGGCGCGGGGTCCTCATCCTCGCTCTCCTCCTCTGTGTCCTCGGATTCCTCGCTCTCCTCTTCGTCGTCGTCGGTGGCGGTAGGCTTCGTAGGGGCCGGTCGTGAAGGAGCCGGGGCGTCCTCCTCATCCTCCTCCTCTTCGCTGCTCTCTTCCTCGCTCTCACTCGCCTCGTCGAACTGCTCGATCATCTTCGAGCCGACCGCCCAGCACTTCATGAGGCCCTCGAGGAACGCAGAGCCCGGCTTCGCCCCGAGCACGCCCTCGCCGCGGGCCACGGGCGACGCGTGCCACGCGCGGATGTGCTCCTCGTCGACGAGGTCGAGCTGGTAGAGCGCCGCGAGCGTCTGCCCGAAGATCGCCTGGCGCGCGGGCGGGGCGGCCGCGCAGTGCTGCTGGAGCGCCTCGACGGTCTCGACGGGGTCCACGCCGCCGATCTTGTCGATGAGCGCGCCCCAGCGGCGCACGGTGCGCGCGATCTCCGCGCGCTGCTGCGCGGGGTCCGCGGGCGCGAGCGCGACGCGGTCGATGATCGCGCCGACGACCGCCTCGCGCACGCGCCGCAGGGGCACGTTGGACGCCATCCGGAGCGTCTTGAGCTCGACGGCCGCGTTCTCGACCGAGTGGCCCTCGGCGAACGCGCGCTCGAGCGACTGCGCGACCTCGGACCGGAACTCGGTCTCGGCCGCGGCGTAGGAGAGGGTGTGGATGGCGGAGGCGTGGGAGGCCGCGTCGGCGACAGAGAGGCTCGTTGCGGAGGTGGCGGAGGAGGTGCGCGAGAGCGGGTGCATTGAGGAGAACTCGGACTCTGTCTCCGTGTCGGACTCGTCCGTTGTTGACCCGGCGTCGGAAAGCTCGAGGTCGGAGGCGGCATCGCCTGCGGATAGGTCAGCATATGTGTTTTAGTTGGTCGGGGAGGAGGAAATCCTCAAACCTATTCGCATGAGCCGCTGGTTGTTGTAAGACTCGCGCTCGTCGAGCTCGTCTTCGTCATCTGGTGAGCCATGGGGCCAAAGGAGCCCATTTGATTCTGCTCCCAGGATCTTAGCAGCATCTTCTTGGTCTGTAATGACGACATAGCCTGAGTATGAGCAGGAGTCACACGTGCGCCACACGAACGGAAACACGTACGAGCTTCGACCTCCTCGAGGTCAGAATCGTCATCCTCCTCGTCATCCCCATCGGAGCCGTCGTCCGCCGCCTCCGGGGCGGGTGACGTGACGGCGGCAGCGGCGGCGCGCCGCTTCGACACGCGCTCAAAGCGGCGGAGCTTCGCGCCCGCGCCGATGGTGACGCCGTCCGCGATGAGGCAGCCGCGGGGCACGGCGCAGCCGTCGCCGAGGCGGACGTGCGTGCCGACGATGCTGCCCTCGACGACGCAGCCCGCGCCGACGTGCGTGTCGTCGAAGATGTACGCGTCGCGGAGGACCGCGCCGGGCCCGATCGTGCACCGCTGGCCGACGACGGACGCGTGCACGGACGCGTTCGCGGCGATCGTCGTGTGCGCGCCGATGAGCGTGTTGTTCCCGATCTTGCAAGTCCTGTTCTCGGCCGGGCGGGGATCAGCGGGGGCCGCGGGACGGGGCTGGGGGAGTGCGGGGCTTCCCCGCGCGGGATTAGCACGCACCGTGAGAGGACGACCGAGTTGTCCTTTGCGATGTACTTGTTGCCGCGGAGGTGTTCGTAAGGGTGGCCGCTAGGGTGGTTGTCGTCGGGCACAAGCGGGAACGTCCATCGTGACAGGATATCCTTGCTGCGCGGGGATCAGGGTAATGCGAGGAGGATAGAGCGGCCGCGCGCACCTGACTGCGTCGTAACTGCGTGTGTCTGCGACGCGGGCCGCATAACCGTCTTTGACGACGTAACAATAAATATTTTTCATCAATAGATCGGACGTGAGGACGCCGTATACGAAGTCTCTTCGAAGGTCGGCGTAGTCGAAATTGTCTTGGAATAATGACGGTACCTAGAAGAAATTCGTAGGCCTTAGTGGAGCGCTCTAGAGGCGGAGGAAAGTTTACTCGCCTCGACGGAACAGACGTCGATCGAGCAGTCTATGAAGTCGTTGCGGATCTCGACTTCGGTGTGCTCCGCGAGGACTTCTCGGGGTATGCTGACGTGGGATTTTGGAGGATACCCGACTACGGGCTCATAGTGGAGGCACTCAGACGTACTCGGGTCGAGGACGTACACGCCAGATTCTCCCCTCGACCTATAGAGCGGGACAGGACTGTCAGTACGCAGTACAACCCTGCAGCGCCCCCACACCAACGCAACCCCCGCGTCGCAAGCCCCCAACACAGCGAGAAAAACTCAAACTCAAACTCACCTCGTCCTGTGCGCCGCACCGCTCTCCTTGACCACCATAGTCATGATCGCATCCTTGTTCGTCCGGCGGCGCTCCTTGTGCGCGCGCACGACGTCGCCGATCCGCACGTTGCTCACGAGGTCGCCCGTGACGAGCACAAAGTCGGACGTGATGATTTGATGCGTGTAGATATCGCGCATCGCGTCGCCCGGCGAGAACGTCTCCTTCGCGGTCACGATCGGCACGATCTTGAGCCCTGTGCTTGGCCGTGACCATTTTGAGTCCCTGCGGCGGCACGCACGGCGGGAGCGCGGCGAGAGGGCGGTTTGGAGGGAGGTTGGGTGGGTGGGGAAAGAGAGGCAGGGAGTCAGGACGGCCGAGGAGGGGGAGAAGGGGGGAGGAAGAGTGCGCACCGGATAGCAGCCTTCACCTGGTCGGCGTACGACCGACATATCACAAAAATCTCCTGTACGCCTGCGAGCGCGAGGCTCTCGAATGTCCAGTCCAGTAGGGTAGCGTTACATATGGGCAGCAGGCACTGTGCGCAGGAAGAGTGTGGTGAGTTTTGAGGATGCAGCATACAGCCGGAGTAACGCACCCTAGGCTTGCCGACAGTGAGCGGTTTGAATCGTTTGTTGAAGCTGTCTGCAAGAATGACGGCCTGCAGAACCTCGTCCTCCTCTGCGATGGCCTTCTCCTTGCCCGACGATGATTTTGGAGGCATGATGGGGTGGATGTGATGTATTGAAGGAGAGCTGGGGATTATTGTGGCCGGCCCGGGGCACTCAACACAAGGAATGTGACTCGATCGGGGCGATCACATGATCGGCCAGAAAATGCTCGATCTGCGCTGCTCGGTTCGGGCTCTTGCACACAATGACGTCCGACGGCACACATTGGGATGAAAGTAAAACAACATGTGTATTCAAGGAAAGACGAGAGGCTCAGGATAGTGTGCGAAGCTTATGGTGTCGTGTGATCGTCTGCCGCCACGAATGACGAGAAGAAGTGATGATTACACGAAGCCATAGAGACACACGCGAGCACGATCCGATGAGACAATGAAAGTGGGTATGAGGATATCGGCTATCCAGTCGACATTAGGCTGAGTAACAGCGGATGGGGAGCGATGTAGGTATGGGCGTAACTCATGAGAGGAAAGCAAAGCAAGACCACATCCGTGTCATAGACTACCTGAGAGAAGAACGCGAGTAAGATGATCGGGGACGAAATCCACTATCATGGATGCGAAATGCGGAGGGAATAGGGGGCGCAGGAGAGGGAGACATTAGAGAATGAAGAGCTCGTCACGGTCGTAATAAGGTAAAAGGAGACGTTTTCAGACCACGCTTACGCAGCAGCAGCGACGACGGGAGCCGCTGGCGGAGCCTCGACCTTGGGCTCTTCTGAGGGAGCCGCGGTCTCAGCAGCGGGAGCCTCCGCCGCGGTCTCGGCGGCGGGGTTCTCGAGGGGCTCAACGGGGGCGGGCTCCTCAATCTTCGGGGGGTTCTCCTCAACCTTGGGGGGCGTGTTGTGCTCAGCCTTGGGCTTGGACTTGAAGAAGTCACCAACACGCGCCGACAGGCGACGGCCGACCTTAGCCTTCTTCTCTTCCTTCTTCTCCTCCTTCTACGTGACAGTTAATATCACGAGACTACCTTTTCATATTGGCCTGAACTCTCACCTTCTCCTCCTTGGGGGCCTCGGCCTCCGCAGCAGGGGTCTCAGCCGCGGCCTCGGCGGGGGCCTCAGCGGCCGGCGCCTCAGCAGGAGCGGCGGTCTCACTGATAGATGCTGTCAGTTATGCTCGGAATTGCTGTGATAGACAAAGCCACATACGTCTCCTTCACGGGCTCAGCGGGCGTCTCCTCCGTCTTGGGGGCCTCAGCGGTCTCAGCAGCGGGCTCCTTGGGAGCCTCCTCGGCCGCAGGAGCGGCGGCAGTCTATGAACACATGTCGGTATCGTCGCATGTGCACGTCATGACAATCAATCGCACCTCTTCCTTCTTCTCAGTCTTCTTGGAGGCCTTCTCCTTGGGCTTCTTCTCAGCCTTCTCCTTCTTCTCACCCTTGAAGGGAGCGAGGAGCTTGGCGAGGAGAGAGGGGCTCTTGGGGCGCTCCTCCTTCTTAGCCTCAGCAGCGGGCTCAGCCTGGTCACGTCCATTTAGATCAAACACTTATGAGGATGTTATGGTGAAGACTTACAGGCTTAGCCTCCTCGGTGGCGGCAGGGGCCTCCTCGGTCTTGGGAGCCTCAGCAGCCTCAGCGGCGGGAGCAGCCTAATCAGGAATCAGTGACACGTCCAACAGCAATCAATCAATCAACCGACCTCCTCCTTAGCCTCCTCCTTGGGAGCCTCCTAGGAACGGACTGAATACATTGAGCGGCAAACAAAGACGCCGGAACGACGTACGGTGGCAGGCGCCTCAGCGGCGACCTCGGGAGCAGGGGTGGCCTCGGGGGCGGGGGTCTCGACGGGCTTGGTCTCCTCGACGGGGACGGCGGGGGCAGCGACGGTCTCAGACATTATTGAAGACTTAGGGGGTCGTGAGCTGGAAGGTGAAGGTCAGACGATGCGGCTTAAAAGGGCCGAGAAAGACGACGGAGCGCGTTGGGGCGCAACCGTTGACGAGAAGAGGAAATAAAGAAGAGAGAACTGTTTAGAGACGCACAATAGTGGTATATGGGAAGAGAGCGAGGGCTCTGTGGCCTTGCTGGCGCAGGGAAGAGGAGAGAGCGAGAGAGAAAGAGAGATAGGGAGGAGAATAAACCTGGCGGGCGGCGCCCTTCTTATCCTTAAACAGTGCGAACAAACAAGGCTAAACTAAATTTGGCGGGACCATGTTCTGCTGTTCCCAATTGAGACACGCGTCCGTTCTGTTGCGACATCTCGATCACACAGATGACCGTTTTTCCGGATGTCCCTCCCGCTCGCGCCCCCGTCACCGCGTCTGCATCGCTGGGTGGCCCGCGCCGCCGCTGAGGGTGTGCTCGTCGGGCGCGGGGACGTGCTCGACGGCGGGGCGGGCGGGACTGGCCCCAGCGCAGGGTGGGAAAGCGGTTCACAAGGTGACAAGAGAGCGTTGATTTGGGACGAGCCGAAAGAAGGAGACGTCCCGCTCGCGCGTTCCGGTGGTCTAGCGACGATCGGGAATCATGTCGTTCTGCGACGTGCTCCAGTCTCCCAAAGGCCGCACGCGTCTTATTTCCTCTGCTGCCCCCTGCGCGCCCTGCTGCCTGCGCCCGTCGAGGAGGCGCAGGGGCCGCGCGCTGCCCCCGGTGGAGGCGTGGGCGGGCGGGGGGTGGAGGGGAAGGGCGGGCGCACTTGCTTGGCTCGGGTGATGTAGTGGTTCTATTCTTTTGCGGGCAAGCGTCGGAAGGCTGGCCGGTGTGACTCGGCGTGAAGGGGGCGTTTCACATTCGCAGACTTCCGCGTGGGAGACGCCGGACCCCGCCGCCCACGTAAAGCCTGGAGCCTGCCCCGATATGGCAGGCGAGCGTGGCTCTCCTCCTTCGCGTCCGAACGTAAAAGACTTGTCCGAGGCCCGCCACACCGCGCCCCCGACGCCGTCCCCGCCGCACAACGCCTCCGTCTCGCCTAGGCGCCCGCTCGGCTCCGCCTCTCCCTCCGACCATACGCGCCCCTCCTCGTGTTGCCGTCTGCACCCCCGCCTCCTCCTTTGGTCTCGTTTCGAAAACAACGCCTCCGCCTGCTATTGTGGCTCATGCTTGCACGCCCCACTGCGCGACGTACGCCACTCCACTTGGCCCAAGGCACAGCACGCAACGTGCCCCCCGGCCCCACTCCTCTGCACGCCTTAAACCTCCTCGCGCGCACGCCATGGCCCTCGCAATCCTCTCTCTCAGCTCGCCTTTATGACCCTCTGACGACTCGCCATGCTCGCTAAGCTCGCGTCTCTCCTCTTCTTTGTCGCCTTCCTTCTCCTGCTTCTCGTCTCACTCTCTGTCCCCATCACCAAGAGCCTCTACCTCTTCCAGCTAACAGCCGACGCCTCGTCTTCTCTCCTCGACTCCCATGCAAGTGCTTCGGTCCGCTTCGGTGTCTGGGGCTATTGCGCCTCCGGCGCGGATGTAGAGTAAGTCTGACCCGCCCCTCGCGCGCCCTCCGTCCGCGTGAGCCGCGTCTCACGTCCCGTGTCCCGCCAGAGCCGTCGGTGTAGACCACACCACTGCCGCCCAGTGCTCCAAACCCAAACTGGGCTACAACCTCGACTCCACCGTGGCCGAGGACCTTCACGTGGACGGCATCACCGACGCCATCTCACACAGTCTCTCCGCCGCCCTGGTTCTTCACGTCATAGGTATGGCACTCCCTTGATAGCGCACCGTCAGGCTCTCACCGCGCTATCGCCCCTCCATTCAGACTGCGTCCTCGTCTTCCTCGCCCTGGTCGCGTCCGCGTTCGTCAGGAGGTGGCGTGGGTCCTCGGCCAGGTTCGAGCCGTACTCGCGCCCGTGGTCCCTCTTCATCACCCTCGGCGTCGCGCTCCTCGCCGCGGTTCTGACGACCGTCAGCTTCATCATCGATCTCGCCTTCGTCGCGCTCGCCCGCAACAAGATCAATGATGAGGCGCACGGCGTCGTGCACCTCTCCCGCGGCAATGCGGTACGTCCGATCTTCTTGCGCGCGCCGCGTCGAGGATTGTCGCCCCTCGGATCTTGACGCCCGCATCTCCCCTCATATATGTTATGAACAGGTGTGGATGACCGTGGCCGCCGCCGTCCTGCTGTGGGCCGGCATCAGCTTCTTCTGTCTGGACATGTGCCGCGGCCGCAGGGCCAAGTCCGCGTACGTCGTCTGAATCCTGTCCAGCGCCAACGGCGCGCGTTCGCTCACGCCTTCCGTGTTTCGACGTTTCCAGCGGGACGTACTAGGTGCCGCTTTCCATTCGAAGCCTCCCCCCGCCCGCCAGCCCGAGCCCGCGCCCGCGCGCAAGGTTCCAAACTCCATTTCGCTGATATTCGCGCGCCCGATTCCCAGGCGGTGGGTGATACCCGACTGATGTGGACCACATGGACCGCTCTTTTTCTGCTCGTTCCTGCTCAGTGCTCGCCCTTCTCTCCAATGCTCCCTCGGCCCTGTGCCCGCCCCTATGGCAGAGCCTGGACGCCTTTCGGCGCGGCGGAGGGGTTTCTTGGTGCCGCGCTGGGGCCTCGGGGCGCCTGGCGCGATTTAACCTTCGCGCCACCGCCGCCGCCCCTCGCCTCAGCTCCGGCCGTTTAGCCAATACGCCCAATACGCAGACCGCGGACAGACCGCACGGACCCATTCTCGGCCTGACGTTCGGAGCCTTCTTCCGTGTATCGCTAGTTCTTATCACGTTCCTTTGCTGTAATCCTCGGCTCGCGAGGGGGCGCAACCCGCCCTTCCCCCTCCCTCCCCTCTGCTGTACCCATAGTACGATTCCCGCCATTGAATGCCATTCATTGTGCACCCGGAGACCCCCACCGCAGCGACCGAACCGGAGAACGTTCGAGTAGCGCACGCCGTCGCACGGGGTGAGCACGCGATAAGCGTGGACCGCGTGATTTCAACCTTTCCCCATCCCCCCCCCTTCTTCTCCCCTTGCTCCCCGAGAGCACTCTACTCCTGGTTCTGGTCTGTCAGGACGGCGGACGCGGGCCTTCGGCGGCAGCTCCGTCCCCACCGGGCGGCGCGGCGGACGCGGGCCGCAGCGCGCGCGGTGGCGCTCCCGGACCCGTTCCCCCGTCTCGCCCGGACGGAAGACAGAAAACAGAAGACGGAAGACGGAAAACAGATTGCGGGGTCAATGGAAGGGCGACGGACATTCGACCGGCCGCGCGGGGCAGGCGGGTGGGGGGCGTCACAGATCTCCCGAGGCTCGCACAGGGAGCGGGGCGTGGAAGGATATCCCCGTCGAGCACGCACGCGCGCACGCGACGCGATGGGCGCCGTTGCAGGTCTGGCTTCCGAGCTCAGTGGCGAGCGCCGCGGTGCCGGTCTTCCAGTCCACTGTCCACCCGCCGGCGCGTACGGCGCTTTTGAGACAGAGTTCGTGCATTCCAGCGTTCGGGACGCGCTCTCGGGACTCGGGACACCTGGTGGGGCTTTGGAGTCTGGAGGCTTCGCGAGCGCGCACGGGGTCCGCCCCTCTAGATAGTCCCTGCTGCGAGCGCAGCACGGGGCTGGCCAAGCACCGCTACTGGACCACTGGACCACTGGGGCACTGGGGCACCTGGGTTCGCGGCGGGATTCGCACACGGCCTTGCGCCAATGTTAGCAATCCGAGTACATGCACCACTACCCCCGGGCGCGCCCTCCTGGGCCGCCGCCCCGGGCCCGTCTATGTATTAGTGTTAGAGTTCAGCGCGAAAGTGGACAGCGCGCGCTGCCGGACGCCCGTGTGCCCAGTGGGCTGGCTATGTATATGGATTGTGGACTGTGGATGGCCGGCCACTGCCAGCGGCTCGCGGGGTCTGCCCAGCCGGAGACGTCATAGTTGCTGAGAGAGGGGCGACAACCTGCGCGGTGCGGAGCTTCGTGCGCGCTCCGCAGGGCACTAGTACTAGCACCGTCCGCCGAATGATCGACGGTGCTGGCTGGCACTCGCGCCGGGCCCAGGCGTGCGGGGACGACGTCCCGCGACGTGCGCAGACACTGCACCCGACCCCACCTGCACGCCAAAGGTAACTTGGGATCCGTGGCGCTCGCACACAGGGGGGCGATGGGCCGGCGGCTCGATGTTCTTGTGCACTCGCGACCGAGTGCCACTGAAAGCACACACGTACTTATCTGCAGATGGCGCGAGACTCGAGTGCTTGTGTGTGTCGGCCGTGTGATCACGCCCCTCGCACGCCCAGCTGCACGGATGTGATAGCAGGGATGTTTAGAACCCGCCCGGGCCGCGCGCCCCTCCCCCGTCCACAAGCAGTGTTGGCGGAACTGGTCAGACCGGTCAGAATTTGACTGACCAGCTTGACCCTGACCACCTGGTCAGACCGGTCTGACCAGCTCTGGTCAAAATGGTCAGGCGCCCAAAAGTCACGGGACTTGGAGATGAGCGCACATCGCGCAAGTTCGCAACTGTCTCGACTCTCTAGCGTGTATGACATTCCTCTTGGACTCGGCTCTCCTGAGCTCGTCAAACATAGTAACTCCTCCCCCTTTTCCACCTCCCCTGCTCTCCCATATACGCCTTCAGTCAGCGTCTCAGGACCCCAACCGCTCCCTAGCTCACACGACGCGTTAGAAGAAACAACGGACTCGGCAGAGCATGATCTCCCCATCACTCAGGCAGACGCATTCAAACGGACGGCGTGGGGGATTGTGTGCAACGCAGGGGCTACGTGGGGCAGGTTGGGTTCCGCGGGCGGGGCCGGCGTTGGGGTGGGGGGCTAGACGGCAGGCAGGGCCCCCGGGGGGTGCTCTCGTCTTACTACAGGTCCATAGCTAGTGAGTCTTTGCAGTTATCCGGACATTCCATGCCTACTGGCAGACAAGTCACGCACACAAAACACTCCTACCCCTCCCCTGTCTCTTTGTTTACACTGGCACCCCCTTGTCTCATTTCTGTCGCCCTAACACCCCTCTACTTGGCTTCTCGCCTGCCAAGGGGAAGACTATCTACTACGATACCATTCAGTATGTCTCGTGTAACCGTCAAATGGGTTTGCAGTGTTGTTATTGTATATACTATGTCCACATTCTTCTCGCCCAGAAACATCCTTACTGCCATGTATCTCACCTTCGCAAGGTCGGTCGTAGAAGAGAAAGTTTGAGCTCAGTCGCCAGCCTGCATACACCAAGCTTGGCCCCGAGCGTGTGCAGTCTCAACGGCAGTCTCAAGTACCGTGCGCTCCGTCTTGACTTGGATGACTCTACCTAGTACAACGAGCCTGTCACCCGTGAAATGAAGATTCCGCCGTCGCAGCTACTCGCTCCCTTTCACCATCTACTCCGTAGCAGCACTACTATCGTTCCGAGTCGCCCAGGCTTGTTATCTATGCGCCCTCACGTGATAGATCGAGCGACTGACCGGTCTGACCAGGTGGTCAGTCACTGACCGCTTCGACCAGGTCAAACCGGTCTGACCGGTCTGACCACCTGGTCAGTGACAACACTGTCCACAAGTACATATGCTGCTGCACCGGCATCGCCCATTGCTCAAGCCTCGACACGGATGGCGCGCATGGCGCGCCGCTCGCGCCTTGCGCCGCGTGGGTGGTGGCGCTCGCCCGCGCCTTCACGCGCCCTCCTCCTCCGCCTCCCCCTCGGCTGCGCTGGCGCCCTGGCCCTCCCCCTTCGCCTTCGCTTTTGCGCTCGCCTTCGCCTGCACCTGCGAGCGCGGCGGGACGCGGAGCCCCTTCGCCTTCATCCGTCTCCGCTTCTGCTCTAGAAGATGATAAGGCGCGCGCGCAAATCAGCGTGCCGTTCCTCGATCGCCAATCACGCGAACGCCTCCCGCCTTCCGCCCCCTGGAGGTGCGAGAGTCGGAATAGAAGACGAGGCGGAACCGGGTGCTCACCTTCGAGGTACGGCTGGTCCTCCGCGTCGTCGAACGCGACCGCGCCCGCCGCCGCGTCCACGTCCTCCCCCTCGCCAGCGTCCCCGCCAGCCTCGGCCTCCTTGGGCTGCACTTTCGCGCGCCGCTCGACCTTGAACTTGGCGACGTAGAAGCCGTCCATGTTGTGCACGTGCGGGTAGAAGCGGCGCGTGAGCGAGAGCTTGTCCGAGAACGCCTTGCCGCGGTAGCGCGTGAAGCCGGGCACGCCGAACTCGAGCCCCGTGTCGACGAGGCGCACGTTCGGCCGCTTGCGGAGCGCGTAGTCGACGACGGCCTCGTTCTCGTCGACGGTGACGGAGCAGGTCGAGTAGACGAGGAAGCCGCCCGTCTTGGAGTCTGCCTGGACGCTGTCGATCGCGCAGAGGATGAGCTGCTTCTGGAGATGCGAGAGGAGCGCGAAGTCGCGCTCAGACTGGACGTGGGGTGTGCGTGTGAACAATAGGAGCCTTCATATTGCAGAAATATAGAGGTGGAAGGCGTACCTTGTTTGTCTTAACGCTCGCATCCTTACTGATGACGCCCGTACCACTGCATGGGGCGTCGAGTAGCACCCGGTCAAAGCCACCGATGACCTTGGGGAACTCGCGACCATCGTATGAGCATACGACTACGTTTTTGCAGCCCAAGCGATGCACGTTCGCCGTAAGGCTTTTCGTGCGCGCTTTGTTCGCGTCGTTGGCGAACACCACGCCGGTGTTCTGCATGAGGGCAGCCATATGTGTTGTCTTGCCGCCTGGCGCCGAGGCCATGTCCAACACGCGCTCTCCGGGCTGGGGCGACAGAGCAATCACCGGCAGGAACGAGGAGGCCGCTTGGAGCATGTAGTGACCAGCGAGGTATTCCGGGGTCGCGCCGATCGGCACGCTACTGTCGAACACCTGCAGCCCGACGTTTGTCCACTTGCCGATGGCTTCGAGGTTGACGCCGCGGTTGATGAGGGCTTGCACGAGGTCACGCCGCCGAGTACGCAACGTGTTTGTCCGAATGGTGACGGGTCGGGGCACTTCGTTCGCGTCGAAAAACTCGATGGCCTAAAGAAACGCAGGAGTGAGCGACGCCCAAGGATTGTTCGCGCGCAGGTTGTGCGCACCTCTGCAACAGGGAAGAGTTGGAAGAGCTTCTCCGCAAGGAACTCGTTGTAGCCGTAGTAGTTCGCGAGGTCAGCTATCAGCTGCTGGATATACTCCGACCTTGCTCTGGGAGCAAGGGGGTGTCAGCGAGCGTCGCGGGGTGATCTTCGTCTACATACCTGCCCTTCGCAGCCCGCTTCGCGAAGTTTCCGAGAACTCGGACACACTCTCGCATTCGACGCTGCACGGTGTGGACGTCCGGTCCACCCGTCTTCTTCTCTTCCTCGCGCTCCTCAGCCGTCGGCAGGACGAACCCCTCGCTCTCCTCCCCACCCTCGCCATCCTCATCCATGTCCACGTCGTCCGCGTCCGCGAGGTCATCGCCGCTCTCCTCTCCTGCGAGAGCAGCCTGTCGCATCTCCTCTGCATCAAGCTCAGCCTCGCGCGCTGCCTTAGCATCCATTGCGCGAGACCGCGCTTCCATGTTCTTCATCGTAATAGGACCGTCCTCGTCCTCTTCTTCATCCTCATCGTCGGAAGACGCGTCCGAACCAGTTGGAATGATCTTAGAGGGTCGTTCTTGTTGTTTTGATTTCCGCCCTTTAAGCTTCATAGGAAGTTGGGGCTCATCCTCCTCATCGGAGTCTAGGTCGAGTTCCTGGACCGGTCCTGTAAGGGGATCGTCGCTGTAAGTAATATGTGAGCTTCGGGTGGAAATATTCAAATGAACTACAACGTACTCTTCATCCACCCCCTCCATATCAAATTCGTCGAGGTCGCCGACGAATTCCTCTTCGTCGCTGCCATGGAATAATGACCTAGATAAACACGGGCATGTTAAGCCTTCTGTGCGAGATACGTGGATATGTGACGTACTTGGCATGCGCTTTGAGGTCACCGTCATCCTCTACGTCCTCCCAGCCCTCGCTGCTCCCCGCCCCCTCGTCCTCGTCGTCAAACTCCACCCGCTTCTTCTTCCCCTGCGCCCCACTAGCCTTCGTTTTAGCATCACCCTTCACCGCAATTTTGTCCTTCCCCTTGAACGCGGTAGGCTTGATAGGCTTAGCAGGACGTCCCTCCGCGTCCTTAGCCTTTTTCGCAGGCCGCTTAGTTGGTGCGTCGACCTCTTCTGCTTTCCGCTTGCCGAGCTTCTTTTGGGAGGGGCGCTCAGCATTTTCTTGTACCTGAGCAAAAGGTTGGGGATCTCCCTGCTTGTTCTTTGCGCGTCTTCCCATTATGGGCTAGGCCGAAGCAGGAGAGAGGGAGAGGATGGAAGGGGGGACTGGGCCGACACAGACCGTGAAGCAGAGCCGGAGGGGAAATTTCAAGCGCCCAAGAGAAGAATTCCAGGAATGGCAAGTGCACCGGAGGTATTTGCACGTGTTGACACCCCGACTGGAACGGACGGGCGCTTGGACTTTGTCAAGGTATGACGTTACTGGATCCCCCGGCCCGCTGCTACTGACAGTGTTGGGGGCATGCGCCAACGGGACAACTCCCTTCCAACTTCGCGTCGTTCTTTCCTCTGTGTCTCCTATCACTCTCTTTTCGTCCGCTCTCGCATGTAGCCATGCCCCCTCCTATGCTCTGCCGGCCTGTTTTCAGCGCAGGGATCCGCAAGGCTCCCTGCAGCCTCAACAAGTCATTCTTCACCCCGACCCACCACTTGGGGCTGCGCCTCAACAGAGGACCTGCCCAGCGTCCCTTCGCCCAGTTCGCCCGCGCGAACCGCGCCCTCGGCCACCCCTACCATCCACCTTCTCGTTATGCTCCAGTCTTACTGAGAGAAGTCGCCGGATGGTATCTCAAGGTTGCCGCTTCAGGTTTCGGGCTGGCCCTCGTTTTCCTGGCGGCGCCCGTCATGTACTGCGACTGTATGCGTCGTTTTTTGACCGTTGGGTATCGCGCAGGTCAGCTAACACCAATCATGCGTGGTCTTTCTTCAGCTCCACCATCGAAAACCGCGACGCCTATCGCGCCAACGTCGCAGTCCGTGGACAGTCAAACGCCAGACATCTCCGCGCCTCTTCCCCCGCCTCCCCAGTCGATCGTCAATCTCTACGAGTTGACATTCGGGACCGTGTGCGGTGTCTGCGCAGGCGTGTTCGTGAAAAAGGGCGCGCGGGCTGTCGCCTTCGCGCTCGGCGGGGTCTTCGTGCTCTTGCAGGTGAGTGATACGCCCCACGTGCACCTGACTAGAATGACTGACGAGGTCCCCATGATGACTACAGTACTTGGGCTCCCTGTCACTCGTGCGCGTGGACTGGGGTCGCGCAGCGAGCCGATTTGAGAATCTCTTCTACACCAAAGACGTCTCCGGCGTGAGGAAGCCCCCCAGCGTCGCCTCGCTCTTCCGGTGGATCATCGACTTCTTGACGGCTGACTTCCAGCCGAGGGCGACGTTCATTGCAGGTTTCGCACTCGGGCTTAGGATCGGCTGATGCGAGTTATGGTAGACAATGATTCCCACAGAGGCGTGTAAGATAAGAATGGGTTCTATTGGGCGAGCTACTACTACAGTTCCATTGTACATCCGTGCACGAACAGATCGCGGCCTATACCCTAACGCATGATGAGCTTTCGTTCTGGTATATGAAAGAGAGAGAGACACACACACCTTCGTTCATTGTCCTATGAGAGCCTTTACTTGAGCCAGAAGCTCACTATTCTCTTCCTGTCCGCGTTCGTAGCCCTCTCTCCCCTCCTGGAAATACCCAAAGAGCTCCTGAAGAACTGGGGGCAGCTCCTGGTAGTCGCCCACCGCCGTTTTCAGCTGCTTCCTCTCCGCATCCCAACCCTGGACGCTCGTCTCCTTCAGCGCGCCGTCGGCCGTCTTCGCGAACAGCCTGTCAATCTTCTGCGACGTGCGCGGATGCGCCACGCGCCACGCGTTCATGAACGAGCCCGTGTCCGGGAGGCGCGTCGCCGCGTCCGCGAGCGCCGCGAGGGCGGTGGCGTCCGCGGGCGCGAGCTGCAGGAGGCGGCCGCGGGCGTCGACCGCGACGTCCGGGCGGAAGAGGGCCATCGTGAAGCCGTCAGGGTCCGCGGGCGCGTTGAGCAGGACGGCGAAGACGAGCGCGTCGCTCGAGGCGGCGAAGTCGGCGGCGCCGGCGTAGGGCGTGGCGCGGGCGTGCCAGCCCTGGGCAGATGCGGATGCCATCGTCGTCACTTGAGAGGGTGTTCGGATGTGGAAGGGGATGGGGGCGCTGCGGAGGAGCAGGTATGCGCCGGCAAAGGCTGTAAGGGCGATGAAGAGGGTCTTTGTTGCGGGAGCCAGGATGAGGAGCTTCTTGGGGATGGATTAGAGAGGGGGGTGCTAACGAGGTTATGGAGGTTGCGGAGGAAGAAGAGGAATGGGGCCAGACTTCAGGCCAAGCCTTGGATGCGCAGGATAAGTACAGCTTGCACATGGTGCACCCAAGCGCGGAGTCACTAGTTTGGGTTTGCTGTCATATGCTCCCGAAAAAACCAAATGCCCACGAGAATTTACGCATTCTATGGTGGGTGGCCTATTGCTGGTGCTTGGGACAGGGCGCGCACTACCCGGCATTCGTTCCCGGTTCGACGTGGTCGCTATACTCTGCTCGAGGTCGTCGAAATGGAGCGCTGAGGTGTGGACTTGACCGTGTGAACATATATACGTCATCATCCTGCTACCTCTCCCAAGACGGCTCGACTTGACTCGACATATTGAACTTCAACCATACAACACCTATCTATCCTCTCTGAGATCTCGTCACGGCTCCGCATTATCCTGTATCTTAAGGGTTGACTCTACAGTGCTTCTATTGTCTAAAGTGACGCCTATGTGGCCACGTCGTTCAAGAGCACTGCGCGTAGCTTATAAATCCGGGGATAGACCACCTTTTATGACCCGACCCGACGCCAATTGACAGATGTCAACCCTATCTCAAGATGCGAAACCCTTTGTGGAAAATTGGCCTTGGACAGATCGATGCCCAACCACCTTCAGATGCACGCGGATTTGTGCTACAAGGGCTTTTATCATCGCGCGCATTTTAACCCGTTACGGGTTCCTCCAAAAGGCGCTACACACATTGAATATATCACCTTGTAATATGTGACTCTGGATTATTCAAGCTTCCAGCTTCCAGATCGCAAAGGGGGAATACAGATGGGATGCAAGTCAAGAAGGCCTATCACGTGTGTTTCCCACTTGAGAGGAATTGTGATAGTGATGTAGCGTATAACACGCAAGCATTTCTGAGGGAAACATTCCTGCTGTGTGCCTAGGTTGAACGATGAGTTCAGTTCAATGTCGGAGTAAATTGTGGCCCGTGGGCCTTCCGTACTATGGGCGCCTACGGACATAAGCCCTGTCCCAATCAACTCGCTCGGACACATCATCGTCTCACCCAAATTCTTTCGTCAATCCGGGTGATGTTGAAACATTGACACCATGCACTGAAGAATAATATTTAGATAGTGGAAGGGCGGGCTCACAGCCTCGCATATGTCGACCCGCCGCACCAGCCACTTCTGGAAACAATCTCTTCGACGTCTTCGCACAGCCCTTGTTCCATCGAGCCTTGGGTTTTCCGATTACCAACTGCATCATCTCGTTCTCTCACCTGAACAGCAAACCGATACCACAGGGCCCACCTGTATCGCACGATAGGCGCGAGAAGCTCTTCGCCGATCTTCCAAGACTCGCGACCTCGCGAGACGACCGCGGTTCTGACAGCAGCTTGACAGATGTGACTGGCTGAGATATCAATCACGTCTGCGCTCCTCGCACGCTCATTCTTGTGGCCACGCGTAAGTCGCGTTCACTTCTCTTACGGGCATTAACTGTACGCCAGAGCTGTTCGGTCTTACATGTTAGCGCGATCCGTGAGCGCGTTTGACTACTTGCTTGGAATCTTTCTTGCTTCTTTTCCTTACAGCTCAACCTTTTAGCAGGTACTTAGCACGAGCTCGTCGTCCCAACGACACTCCGTGGGAACAAGGTCAGGCGCAAGCGGCATATGCATATGTCGGCACCCCTTTCATGCGACCAACACTGGTCGCCAACTACCCGACAGGTGTCCGTGTGACGGCCTTCCACACGAACGGCGCGCGGTATGTTCTCTCCGCTGCTATGCTATGCACACGGAAGGGCACTCCACCGATCATATCGCCATGATAGCTCCGTTGCCTCAGCTGCGATTGACAGCTTGGTGCGCCGGCATGAGGGTACCGTAAAGGCTATCTACAGCACAGGTGCGCTCTCTGCCATGTCACTCTTTTCCCACCCCTTCGATCGTCATATACAGGACCCGCCATGGGGATACGCTCTCGCTAGTCCTGCTAGTCCCCCATCAAGCTAGGCCATTTCTACGATGTCTACAGTAGCCGATCCCGTCAAGACTGCGGCGGAGTATTGGTACGCGTCGTCCGCTACTCGTGTCTCCCTCTTTCTCAAACGTATACGTATCCACAGGAGCTCATCTGCTCGCGTCGACAGCTACTGGACAATAGCAGCTTTCGGTGTGTATACTCTCACGTCGCGCGTAACCTGCACGGGTGATCTCATGTTTCTGGCAGCCATCTTGTACTATGACTTTGGTTTGACCATAGGTGCGGAGGTAGAATATTTCTGGAAGTCAGCAAACCTCTCTTTGGTATCAACACTCTTCGTCATCAATCGATACTATGGTCTTCTGGGACCTCTTCCAATAATCGCAGAGTACTTTTTGGATATATCAGAGCACGTGAGTACTCACGAGCCTCAAAGTAAACATGACTCAGCTAACCCCTCTCTGTAGCGGTATGTCGCACATATAGGCCCCCAGAACTAAGCTTCCTAATAGCAAGATATCGATATTCTTTAGGTGCCGTCAGGTTCAAACGTATCACCAAGCATTCGCTATATCATTGGAGATCATCGTGACTAGTATGTTTCATAACTCTCAAACATCTGTATGCTCTGACTCTTTCAATGCAGTCATGCTCGCTATTAGAACGTACGCAGTATATGATCGTAGTAAGCGGATCCTCGCGTTACTTCTCGTCGCGCACCTTGGAGGCGTTGCCGCTTCTCTCGTGAGCAGCCTTCCATTCAGACTTCCTTAATTCGCTCACTATGTCCTCAGGTCACCGTGATAACTACCACAAGCCCCGTGGATACCGTCACCCCGTTACCATTTCGGTTCACGGGCTGTGACCTGTCTTTAACGAATAGCCAGTAAGTGCTTTTATGGAATTTCATCTTCTAACGCTGAACTGAAAATTTCAGGGGCATGCGTAAGTTTTTCCACATCATCCATGGATCCCCAATAATGATTGGCTCAGACCTCGCGCTGGCGTGGGGCGCGATGTTATGGTTCGACATCACGATCTTCGCGTTGACGCTAGCAAAGGCGCTCCGGATGCGCCGCCATTTCCCCGGGGGATTGTTAGAAGTAATATTCAGAGATGGTGGGTAGGACTATTTCGGGGTTATATCGCCACAGGCACCGCTGAAATTTATCACTATGGTATGTTGCAGGCACTCTATATTTCGCGTACGTATAATCTAGTATGACTTCAAGCTCGCGAACGCCGCTGACCGTCAGGTGCCTCCACGTAGTATCATGCTGGTATCTACCATTGCGAATATAATCACTTTCATGCCAGTAGGTGTCTACACTCGGTCCCCGTAAATATATCTAATGAAACATGGCGTACTTAGGTCACCCGGGTATGCTCCAAATATCTGAGTTCTGTCGTAATTCTGACGCGAAAGTCCTCCAGTCCGGTTCACCTTTGAAAGGACTGGATACGACTCTAACCAACGTGTGAGTTGCAAGGACCACTTAAAGACCATCTCTGACAAAGATTTTGTTCTTATCAGATTCTCCACAACTTTAACGTCACGCCTTATCCTCAATTTGCGGGACCCCAAGCTCCGCCGGCCAAGGCACCTCGGTGAAACTGGCCAAGACTTTACAGCCGAGTCTATATCTATCCCAGGTCCTGCGACAACAACTTCCCATATGATGTCCTTCCGTTGCACTCTGACGCAGATAGAACTCGAACATACTGTGGTGAGCGCCACTGATCATCAAGACGCAAGGCTGCGGGCCTAGAGGCTAGGAGGAAGATTGTCCGAGGAAGAGGTTCCGACTCCCCATCTGTACCAATAGAACTGCGCCTGATGTGAGCAGCATTTACATTGGTCGATGTAAGGAGATAAATCCTCCATCTCCTCTAGGTTTACCTTCATGATATCAATGTATACCCTGGTACGAACGAATCCATCTCTGCTGACGTGATTAACGTGCTGACCGCTCTTCCGTGTCAGGGCCCAACTCAATGATATCTCCGTGACCTAGCTGCTCGCACAGCGCACATCTTCGGGAACCGATGATCGAGACTCGATGTGTCATATTGCTCCCTCCATTCTGATCTTGGTAATCCGTTCTCGGCATCTGCGGATGCAGATGTCAGGTATGCTCTTCGGTCGACGCCTATGCACACGCCGCCGGCGGTCGCGACCTGGTTTAGCTCACGTTCAGACATGTATAGCCGCAAACCGCCACTGATAACTCACGAGAGTCCTACGGTCTATATAATGCTCCGACTACTTTCCTCCGCCCGTGTGGGCCGGACCTTTGACCTCTCCGCGAAGATCATGAATGGAGCAGAACGCAGAACGACCGCTCCCGCACCAGGTACCACTACAAGGTTCAATTGAAGCGCAGTCTGAGCTCCCACATACCCTCGCCTCGATCGGCATATTCATCGCCTCTTCCCGGAAACAAATCATTGTCAGTGGGCGCTCCTCTACTGGTCTGCGGCCAGTGGAGGCGGGACGTGTAGGTGCAGTCTGTAGTCTTCCTTTTACGTTCCCGTGACTGCGGTTTAATTTGCTTCTTAATTTAGGGTTTCACGGGGCGTGAGGTCCTTCCTGCCCACCACCACGTTGACCTGCCAAGCAGTGATCTAAATAGCAGCTGTATTTCTCCCGAGTCTCCGCTTGAATAGACGACTACTCCTTCCGAGGGCTGGATGCAGGCCTACTCTCCCGCGGAAAGCGCCCACCCGTCAAACGGCGCATTGCGCGAAGACACCGCACGCTTACATACGACAGGAAGAAGAAGACCTTGTCCTCGTTCCAAAGGCCGGTCTTCCCTGTCATCCCCGTGTCATCAAGGCTGCCAGTCTGTGAAATACCCCCCTTCGAGTTCGCCGTCGAGGTTGACAGCCCCCTCGCCTGCGCCCAAACCACCCCCGGAGCCTACGGGTATACGAGTACGCCGTTCATGGACACCTTGCAAGCCTCCGCAGAAACATTGTGCGTCGCGTTGGCTTTTCTCGTGACACTACTAGCCCCATCCTCACCACTATTGTATCCAGTGTCTCCGGAGTACGCGTTGACGCATCTCTTACTCTTGCCGCATTCTGTATGTTCTCTTGCGGCAGTTGCTACTCTGTATCCTCTGATCTGAAGCAAAACCCCGCAGCGATTCTCTATTACGACTATGCTCTTACTGTGATGTCTGAGATCCAATACTTTTGGACTCCACCGTCATTTTCCCCTTCATTTGTGTTGTTTGTGATTAGTCGATATTTTGGTCTCCTTGGCCCTATACCCGTGTTCTTTGAGTATTTTGGGATATTCTCCGAGCATGTGAGTCCACGAATTCTCACCGATATCCGTACGTCCCTAATCAAGTGATTCCGCCTAGCGGTACGCATGTCTATCGGTGGTTTAGACATCGATGGTTCATCTGATTCCGTCGTCATAGGTGCCGGCAATTACAACTGTACCACCAAGTTTACGCAATTGTGAGCCAGGGAGTCGTAGCGAGTAAGTAGATGGGAAGGAGGCCGCGGATGTGTTTAGCTACTGACCATCTGTTGGGGCAGTTCTTTTGATCCTCCGGACATACGCCCTCTACAATTGTAACAAGCGGGTCCTGGCCATCCTTATCGGCATGCATCTTGGTGGAGCGATACAATGCCTCGTAAGTCGCCGCTGGTCTGACAGAGCTACCTTCCCAAGAATTTGACCCGCGCGCCGTCATTAGTCGGCCGTGTTGACCAGCAATAGCCCACTGACGACGGACACTCCATTGGGCTTTAAATACTCTGGTTGCAACCTGTCCCTTACCAGCGACCAGTACGTGCACCGCCTCTCCCACTCCGCACATCGGCGTTGATTGACCCGTTCCGGGAATAGAGGTGTTCGTGAGTTCATTCACCGGCTCGGCCAACGATGGCCATGATTGATTCACACACGGCAGACCTAGCGCTAGCATGGAGCGCCATGTTGTGGTTCGATACGACAATATTCGTCTTGACATTCGTGAAGGCCATACGGATGAGGGCTGAGATATCTGGAGGATTGCTTGAAACGATGTTCCGAGACGGTTCGTACCTGTGAATGATATCCATCCTCGGGGCATACACTCACCCTGCCCCTCTCAAGGAACCATCTACTATGCGTAAGTGACCCTTGCGTAGAGATACATGGCGAGTAGATATTGATGACTCTCTTGTCCACCGAAGTATCCTTGTTGCCGTAAACGTGGTCAACATCATCACCTTCCTCGTGCGTATAATATTTAACCTCCCGGGCAGCACAGGATGTAATTGGCGACCATACAGGTGACGCGCGTGAGTGACGTGCCGAAAGTACATCCGATCATCAGGCCTGGAGCTCACGGGCCGCTGTAACTCTTAGTCCGTCTCGCCGATGAAGGGCATGGCTACGACACTGACGAATGTGTAAGCCGGCCATCTTTCGTATTGTAACGGTTCCCGGCTTCCCTGACACCCTTCTGACACCGGCGCGGAGCAGGCTCTCCGTCACGCTCACCTCACGACTGATGCTCAACTTGCGAGACCCGAGCATTCAGTTCAGGCGGCGGGTCAGCGGAACGAGTCGACACGAGGGGTGGTCAACAGGGCAGTTCAGCTCCAGGATGATGTCCTTTAGACGTCCGACATTGGCGAACGGCATCGACAGCGTGTCTATGGACGATCTGGGCGATTCGTCCGCCGGAACGGTCTCGACGTCCACATCAAAAGTATAAAATTCTCACAAGCCCGGTGTCTTGCATGTATAGGTGAGTGGGCTGCGTTCACAAGGCAACCGTCTCATTAACATTTGCGCAGTACTTACAGTGTAATTGTGACTGTATACAAATGAGCTTCGTTGGGCAGATCCGACTTCGCGCTCTGGACTGCGCCGCAAGAACCCCCTGGAGGCTGGTGGTGGCGTATCGAGGGGCACATGGGTGAGGGTGCCGAGATCCCATCACGACGGGAATGAAAGTTACGTGCCCAGCATCTTGGTTTCCGAAGGACGGCCCATGTTGCAACGGGTCCGGGTCCCGTATTTTTGAATGCCGAAAGGAGGAGATCGTTTCGACCCCGATGGGCGCTACCGTTTGTCTGATCACCTCGATCAGAATCTCTTGCCGGAGAAGCTGGAGGGCTCTCGGCGGGCTCAGCAGCTACGTCTCAGGTTCACCTCCTGCGGACGGCGGACGGGGCTCAAGCGAGTGTTGCAGGTTCAGCACTCTGTTTCAGCTAGGCTCCATGGAGACGCAGTAGAAATACTAAAGACTTGGTTATACAGGAACCCGGGGAAAGCGCAGCATATACGTCACCCCCACGGGCCTACTACCATCCGGACGGGGGATGCCTATTTAGCGAACGCCGCGGCGCCTGGGAAAACGTATTTGCCTGGGCCGAGCGTGAGGACCGCTGCGCGGCACGAGCCCTGCCACCGAACTTCTGACCGTCCGACCCGCCTTGATATGATTATCGCCTCTCGAGGAGCACGCACTTGCCCCGTGAGCCTCTGTCTTGGGCCGCACTCAACGTTCAGGCAACGTCGATGCAGCACATGCTTTAACAAGGCCGACACAGCGCTGGACGCCCGACGAGTATCGCTGTCTTCCCGTTGGCCTTCCCCTCCAGGACGCCATGGCCTCGGAGTTCTCCACCTCAGCCGTGGTGGGGTTGTGCGTTTCCCTGTCCTTTCTTCCATTGCTATACATTGTACTGACTTGTTCATGGTTACAAAGGGCCGAGTCCATGCGCCTGAACAATAATCTGGCCGCGGCTGCGTTTGGTACGCCACATTATTCCAAGTTCTGGGGATAGTTGCTTACCTCGCGACGTTCTAGCTTTTCTGTTCTTCGATTACACCCTTACTCTGGGTCGAGAGGTCGAGCACTTTTGGAAAACTGCTAAGTTCAACCTGGTGTCGTCCCTCTTCGTTATCAATCGTTACCTCGGATTGTTGGGTCCTATTCCGGTTATTTTCGAGTATTTCGTTCCACTGGAGCCGGAGGTGAGCACACTATTTTCGAGTTGTAGCCCTTGTACCCATACAAGCACATTATGTCGACGCTAGACGTACGTTCTATCCTGCTTTCTTACCACGCTTGTGTTGACCCGTCTTCGTTTAGATGCCGACATTTTCAACGGTACCATCAGTACTACGCCCTCATAACACAGATGGTCATTGGCCGTAAGATATAATGTCTAGTCTTTCTCTGCATGGTTGCTAACGCGTTACTAGTCCTCCTCATCCTGCGCACACTGGCTTTGTACCATCGGAATAGGAAGGTGCTTATAGGTCTGGTGAGCTTATCTGCCGTTCTGGTCACCGTACGTCTACCACTTAGTTTCATGCGCGCCGTTGATTATTGACTATTTTAACGCTTAGGCAACACTCGTGGCAAACTTCAGCGCGAAGAAATCATCGCTAGATTCCGCCTCGTCGACCCTTAGTCTCGACATCGGGTGCAATCTCTCCTTGACCGCTTCAGAGTGAGTAGTGCCCACCCTTGATGCAAGAACTTCCCTTCTTAACTTCATATCCTAGGGGCCTTCGTAGGTTGTTTTTATTTGTGCAAACTTGCTGGAATACTGATGTGGGGCACTTCAAGGGGGAGCAGCAGGATGGATTGCCATGTTTGTTCTGGACACGACGGTGTTCATCCTGACGGTCATTCGGACCATGCAAATGCGACACACCATGCAGACTCAAGCCATATTGGTTATCCTCTTTCGCGATGGTAGGTTTCGGACACAGCTCTTCGTATGCATGTCTAACCCAAGCTCGCTATCTAGGTACTCTGTATTACTTGTATGTCCTTTTCCGTAGTTCAACTAGATCAAGTTGCTCACTCCGATTGCAGGGTTCTCGTTGCCGCGCTCGGGGTCAATATCGTGACTTTTATTGTGAGTGCCCCGATACCTTCTCCAGTTTCGCGTCGTCTGAACCCTTGGGTTTGTAGGCACCTACGGTTAGTCGATATTTGCGTGTGGGCGTACCACCACTCACCCTTTATCTTATGCAGTCACAAGACGGGAAGAGGGGAATTGCTACAACACTAGCCAATGCGTCAGTTCTAGGACCCAGTTTTACCTAGATTTTCCGTGTCCTGATCCCTATATTCGTTCTAGTTTATCGACCACACTGGTCTCGCGGATCATCCTCAACCTTCGTGACCCGAACCTCCAAAATGGTGGCCGCCGGTGGACAATGGGCACATCACACTCAGAGAGCATGTCGGGTGGAGGCCGCTTGAAGATAGTCTCTATCTGCATAGCTCCTACCGGGCACGACATAGAGATGGACGCCATCCCGATGACTGTCACGAGCCCTCAGTCTGAACAGGTATCTCAACGACCCGAGGACGAGCTCAAATCTCAGTACTCTTCTCAACAACACGGGTCTCAGCATGGCCACAAGTCATCCATCTCGCGGCACACTTCCCAGTCGTCGTTGCCTCAATACGCACCTGAGCCACCACCGCCTCTGCCCCAACAAGGTTCCCAACACCCGACCTCGCGGTCGTCTCTGCACCATCACCGCTCAAGGTCATCCGTCCGTCGCCAAGGATCTCATCCACAGTGGGCGGGCACAAATCCGAGCTCTCCGGCAACCCCTGAGACCCCCCCACCCCCATGGTCGCAGCACGCTCGCACACCATCTTATTCGTCGCGCAATTCCCAACACAGAGAAGGGCGGCAACACAAACACGATCATCCGTTCTGTGTGAACCCCGAGCACTGCTCGCACCGGTGGCAGATAGTTGAGGTCGAAAGACAACAAGCCCCTCCTCGCCAGGTATGTGACCTAGAATTATGACACGGTGCGGGCCGGCGCTGGAAGGCTGACTGTGATTCCGCAGTGACCGCTTATATTTGGTCGACGTCGTGTACATATGTCCCGACGCGCGCCGGCCGCCTCGAAGTCGCCGGGCTCCTTCTTTGCTCGGACTCACAGCGGATTGCGCAACCTGCCACTTTCCCTTCCATAGCGTGCTTATCGGACAGACAGACAAATCGCCTGTGTATAATTAGCTAGCTTACCACCTTCAGGCCCGATACTAGCGCAGTTCGGATGCCTTAACGCCGCTCTTTACGTTGCCTTTTCCACCTCATATTCTTCGCGATGTCGAGGATGCCGTCGAGCACTAGCAACGTCTTGGCCGTCGGATCGGAGAATCGGTCCACGGCCCCGACGACGGAACCTAGCCGCTGTGTTTGAAATTCAAGCGCCCGCACTTCAACATGAGGGTGTCGCTTCGCGTGAGGCCAACTTGAACACCTCTCAACAATTAACACTGTACGTATATCCTTCTCCATACCCCGCAATGAACTCGAGGTGGTCCTGAATTAGACTCCATGCTGCGTAGACTGCGAACTGCGAACTGCGGTGGGTAATCCGTCTGGCGGCTCTCAGTAACGAACTGAAGCCCATTCGTAGCAATAGATCTTCAAGTGCGGCTGCACATGACGCAGTAGCTTCCGCCTCTTGCACCGCGGATCGCGCGAAAGCTGTTCGCACGGACGCCAGCGTCGTTCCGGCAGGGGCGTCGTCCCGGTTGCGAGGACCTCTAGAACGCCGGCTTCTGGCACGGCCGCCGGACGGTGCGTATCAGAAGATCTTTTAGACTCATCGTCCTCGCGCACCCCGCCCGCTTCCTAAACTTCGCTCGCCACTCGTGTTACGAAACTGCTCCTTCTCCATGGGATCCCGCGCTGCGGGCAGGAGGATCCTACGGCGCATGTGAAAGACAATCACATTGTCCCTTGAGAAGGAGAGCGCGAGAAGCTCAGATAACGTAGGCCCTGCATAGATTTGCACCACTGTAGTCACGGATCATGCACCCGATACGACGACGGCTCCGGGCAGCCTCCCGTTTTCCAACACCCGTGGAAGTGTCCGTCTCACGGCGTCAGCGAGGGTAGCTGGGGCAAGGCGTTTCTCCTAACCTTGCTGACGCACGTTGCTAATATCTACTTAAGCGGGGGTTCTTCCTCCCTCGGTGTGGGGAGGCCCGGGTGCGCAAAAGACTTCCCGGCGTTTGGTACATAAGGACTGGCGGGGTTTGCGGGAATGGAAAGCTAATGCTTGAACTCAGGCACCACTGCGGCTCCCTTTCGAGGCAGCCATGGACTCGGACGCGTATGCGACGGTCACACTGTATGTCCTTGCCTTAGTTATCGAAGAAACGTACCCTGATCAACCAATGATGTCGTAGAGCCAAGTCTACGCACCTCAACAACAACTTGGCCGTCGTTGCCTTTGGTAGGCACAATTGCCCCTTTCTCATATACCGCACGCTCATATCATCCCCAGCGATGCTATACTACGATTATTCCCTTACGATTAGCAGAGAAATAGAGCACTTTTGGAAGGGAGCACGACTATCCTTCGCTTCCGCTCTTTTCGTGCTTAATCGCTATCTCGGGCTCCTGGGACCCATTCCCATCTTTTTCGAGTATTTTGGTCACCATGTGGGTCCTATCTCTCATTTATCTCTGGCACAGTCCGCGAGTCCTCATATACTACTCTAGAAGTGCGATCCATTGTACTGCGAATTGATATTCAAAATAACACTTAACAACGTACACAGGTGTCGTCACTTGCAGAGATATCACCAATACTATGCTGTGATCAGTCAAGTCATTGTCGGAAGTAGGTTCCTCACCTTCCTCTGTTGGGTTGGTACTGATTACCTCTAGTGTTACTCGTAGTCCGAACGTATGCCTTGTATAACCGGAGCAGGTTGGTCCTACTCGGGCTCATTCTCTTTGCTTTCGCCCTCTTAATTGTAAGT
Organism: Porogramme epimiltina; assembly: GCA_900155495.1. Classification (NCBI taxonomy): domain Eukaryota; kingdom Fungi; phylum Basidiomycota; class Agaricomycetes; order Polyporales; family Polyporaceae; genus Porogramme; species Porogramme epimiltina. The sequence continues at coordinate 60,354 of FTLJ01000237.1, forward strand.
CTCAATTGTTGCAAACGTGCCGACGGCGATGGCGGCAGCTTAATTAATGTTTGTTCTCTCGGGAAGGTAACGCTAGTGTCAGGAAATCTGAAGGCAGAGCAGATGGCTACTTCTGACACTCCCTATTATGGAGCAATCGATTCCTGTGATCTCGCCACGACGTCGGACCAGTGAGTTCTCATACTAGGACAGTCGCTCCGCTTTTCGCTAATATGTTGTGCAGGGGTCTCCGTAGGTGTTCGAACTACTTTATGTAGCAATTAATCCTGACATTAACACCCAGGGAGCGCAATCGGATGGCTTGCCATGCTTTGCCTGGATACCACAGTGTTCGCACTCACCTTGGTCCGCACAATCCAGATGCGTCACAATATCTATCAGCCAGGGCTTCTGATGATACTTTTTCGAGACGGTACGTTTTCACGGTGCCCTCTTCGTGTCTCTACTGATTGGTTCGTGTAGGGGCCTTCTATTACGCGTGCGTCACGATATGCACCAGTTTCCAACGGGCTAACTCGTAAATTCGCAGAATTCTTGCCTTAGCAAACGCCGGAAATGTCTTGACGTTCATGGTTAGTGCCTGTCAACGATTGTTGCTGAACGGATCTCACCATCTCTGCAGGTGCCTACCGTAAGCTTCATTCAACATCACTTGTTCTCGCTCTAAAACGATACAGGGAGGATACTGGAAAAGAGGACTTGTGACTACGTTGGCGAATGCGTAAGTGAATCTACTTTGGTCGTTATCTCGTGGTTAGCCTGACTCTGGACTATCAATAGATTGTCAACTACCCTGGTTTCACGTATCTTTCTCAACCTGCGCGACCCTAGTCTACATGGCGGCGCTCGCGGAGGAGGAAGGTGGTCACTCTCCGGGCTATCCGAGCAGGGAGTGGAGAGCATGAGCCCGCGCATATCATTCTGCCGACCCGCCAACGGGCAACAAATATATGCACAGCCCACGAATGCAAGGCAGCTAGCAGCGGTTGCAGAGGTAGAAGAGATACAGATGGTAGAGGTGCCATCAGCGCTGCCCTCTAGGCAAGAGGTCTGAGATTACATGGCCTTTGAGGGACGACCGATGGACTTGTATACATAGCGGCACCGGACACTCATCTTGGAGAGTAGACCATGTAGATTTAGTACATAGCACTTAGGACCATACCCAGCTTGCCTATATAATGGTAACGACATATAATGTATGTGACGCTCGATATTATTCCGGCCTCGAACTCCACGTCGCAAGTTGCGACTATGTAGTCGCCGGAAAACGCGATCGTGTCTTGCGACGCGTCGTATCACGTGCTACGCGTCTTCCGCAGCCGAGTTGGCGGCAGGCGAGCGGAAGGGGCGGCAAGGAGTGCCAAGATGTCTGAACAGGACCCCCTCCTCCCTTCTTCCCCCTCTTATTCCCCCGATCCCAGCAATTATCTCGAGGCCCAGTCGTCACCACCAGAAAGCAAATATGAACGCACTAAAAAACAGACCGCCGAAGTGCTCGAGTCTACCCCGCTGCATTACACCGTCATAACTCTGGTCTGCCCTCTTTCTTTTCACTGTTCCGCGGCTTCTGTATTGAGGCCCATGCTAGGTCCTCATCGACTCTGCATGTGTGCTCGCGGACCTCGCCTACACCTTCCTCTCCGCCGAGTGCACGCCCATCGAGGGCCCCGACACGCCCGTGTGGCTGAACGCACTCGCGGAAGTCTCGCTCGTGATCACGACCCTCTTCCTCGTCGAAGTTCCCGTCACCGTGTGGGCGCTCGGTGCGGGCCACTACAACCCGCTCAGCAAGACCGTGCCACACGCCGCGCTGCACTTCTTCGATGCGGTCGTCGTGTTCACGACGTTCGTGCTCGAGGTGGGGCTTCGTGGCCGCGAGCGCGAGCTCGCGTCGCTCCTCATTGTGCTCCGTTTGTGGCGACTCGTGAAGCTTGTGCAAGGTGCGTCCCTCGACGAGCGTGTTCGCGTGCACCGGAAGGCTGACGACATGGTTGTGCACTAGGCATTGCCGTCAGCGCGGGAGAGCTTGACGAGGAGCAGGCCCGCGAGCTCGCGGAGACACGAGAGGAACTCAAGAACACACATACAGCATTACAGGCTTCCCGTGAAGAAAACCGGCAACTGCGTTTGCGCCTCTCTAGGATTGAGCCAAGTGCGAGCGAAGGTAATGAAGATACCCCCGTTTCTCAATAGCATTGTTTGGGTTCCGGAATTCTCGAAGCGCGACGGAAATTTGGATGATGGGATGGCATCTCACGCCGGGACGTGCATGAATGTATGTGTATTTATTTAGTGAATTTATGCGTCGGAGCACGCTAGCTCCCGCTCCTGCCCCCTCCACACACCTTTCTGTTCGCCGTGGGGCCCCGTCGTGTTGTTTCCTTCATAACTCTCCGTCCCCACCGCCGCAGACGGCGTTGTCACAAGATGCCCCCCACGGTGCGCCCGGACATCTCTACTTCTAAGAAGGGGAGGGCGATTAAGCCCAAAGAAATCCATCTATCGAGGGTGCTAGTACGTAGAGATCGTGGAACCAAGCTTTACCGTTTACGCATCAGTTCAATTCGTGGTGAAGGGCATTTTGTAGCAGGCCTGGCGGCAAACGAGAATCTACCGAACAAACTCCACGGCGAGTAAAGACGCCGTGGTTGTATGGGATACATTAAGGCTAGGTATGCTATGTACATGACGTGTGTGTCGAGTCGTGAGTCGCCGCTGTAGGGCGATGCTAATAGATATATGGATGGTCTAATGGATACAGTCCGGATAGTGTGCATGCACTTAATGCTACAAAGGAGGGATGGAAAACGTGAGTGAGTAAAGTTCGACTAGCGATGTGCAGAAGTCCCTGGGCAACGCAGAGAGAAGGAACGCAAGCGTTCAATGTCCGGTCTAAACGACCAATACGTGAAAGACGTATGAGGAGGGCGGAGCCCCAGCGTCCTCACCGGGTCACCGATGAAGTGTCGCTGTCCGCGCGCACCCACTGCGAGCGTACGGAGCGCGTGACGGGCTGGTCCGGGTCGACGACGTCCTCGGGGAACATCTCGTACGAGATCGGGCGCACCGCCGGGCCGACGGGCACGACGGCGTCGCGCTCGAGGTCGATGTAGAACGTGCTCGTGGGCGACTGGCTCAGGTCGAGGCTGAGCTTCGGGTTCGCGCGGGGGGCGCGCCGGGCCTTTGCGGGGACCTTGGGGATCGGCGGCGGAGACGCGGCCGTGGACTGGGACCACGTCGACTTGAGCTTGAGCGGCCGGAGCGGGCGCACGGGAGGGAGCACGGTGCCGGGCTTGAGCGAGAACGAGAACCGGGGGAGCGCGGCGGCCACGCGCGTGGCGGCGGGGGCGGCGAAGGGCTGGTCGACGCCGCGGCGCGCGGGAGCGGCACGCTTTGCCCAGGTGGGGCGGATGCTCTCCATGCTCGGCTTGTGCGGAAGGGCGGCCAGACGGCTTGTCCAGGTCGTGCGGCGCTCCATTGGAGACGGCACAGGCTCCGGTGAGGGTTCAGGCGCGGCGACGGGGGATGGTTGTGGGGAGGCGGGGGAAGAAGGTGCAGGGGATTCGGCGACAGGAGTGGCTAGGCGGGGGTGCCAAACGGGGGAGGCGGGAGTAGAGGGGAACCTAGGATGCGCGAGGACGGTCTCGGCAGGGGGCGTGCGCGGGGACATGGGTAGCGACTTGGTGTGCTGTGCGTAGATGGGCGTGCGGTACTGGAAGGACATGCGCTTGATGTCGACCACGTCGAAATCGGGAACCTTCTCGCGCACCCGCTGCGACCGTGGGGCAAGGGGGTCGGATGGGTGGACGAACCATGGCACGGCGACAACCGAAGTTGTCCAGACGTCCGGAATGACGGACATGTGCGTAACGGCGGTCGTCAGAAGAGAGAAGGAATAGAGCAACACTGGTTTAGATAGGTGAGTGGCGTTTGAGACGATAGACGTAGTGCGACGTACTGATCATGCATGAAATCCACGAGAGAGCTACGACAAGCGACGACGAAGCACAGGCGGTGACACTGATTCCTTGACAGAGTGCGGGAGGTCCGTTGACTGTAATGTCGAAGGAGCTTGCTAATAGTAGCGTGGACATGACTGCGGTCCACGCGCATTCGATGCGAACTTTGTCAAAGGGTGTGCTTGAGAACCACGAAGCAACGAGGCAGCTGAGAGCATACGCCTTAGATGCGTGATAGGAGTAGACTTCGAATTGTAGACTCACCCAGCCAGGATAAAAATGAGGAAACACGAGTTGACAACCACAAAAGTGGGCGCGCCAAGGACTGAGCGGAAATGAGGACACGAAACACGTAAAGAAATAATCAGCACTTACCGTCAGCCCCCAAAGATTTTATCACCGTGATATTCCATGCCGCGAATCCGAGAGTGAGGACATTAACGTAGACTAGGATAGCTAAAGACGGGGACATGTTAGAAGCGAGTAGCTTGGGTGCATTGATCAGTGCGTACCAAAAAGGACAAAACGGAGGACGATGAACGGGTTCCGCATCTCCGTAGAGGGCTGAGGGAAGCGTTCGAACATTATTTGCTCTTCGGGATAGCCAAAGGATAAACTATTGTCGGTCGTGTGAATAGCACGGGTGATGTGCGTCGGTCGTTGAGGGTGCGTTGAGGGGAGCGCGGCAGGAAACGACAGACACCGGAGCAGGCGAATGCGAAAGAATGGCGAGGTGTGGGCACAGAGAGAAACTGTGACAAGAGCAGAAACCGACTGTCGACTGAGAAGGCCGAATGTCTTGAAGAGGGAGTAGAAGAGTTAGGTACGTCGAGACGTAGGAGGGGGACTTCCAATGTGGTCTAAGCAGTCTAATGACCCCCGGGGCCACAAAGGAACTGGGGCGCGGACCATAGCGTTTTATGAGAGTGGCGGTCGGGTAGGCAGGCGAAGCTAGACAATGGCACGAGGGAGAACAATAGCAGCCACGGGCCGAGCCGCTGGGGGGCGAATAATAGCAGAGAAGCGCCCGTCATTAGCCCCTTGTACTTCCTCTGATCGCTCCGCCGGGGTGCGCGGGCTCCGCGCCGAAGGTTATGTACAGCCCTTGACGAGAAGCATCGAGCTCTAAGTACGCGGGAATGCTTTGTTTTTTAGGCACCGGCCTCCAGATCTTCAATGCAGCTCGGAGAGGAGGGGCGGGCGCCTCAGCTAACGTGCCATCAGCGAAAGGATCGGCGTGCCGCTTGAATTTGTTGACTCTAACTTACTCTCACCGTTCACGCGGATGCCTCGACGAACGGCGCACCCACGCACGAGATGAGAAGAAATCGGTGGTAGCACCTAAGGTTTATAAGCATTGAAACAAATCAATCAACTTCCACTCCGAACGACTCATACTAACACAGGACTCGTTATTGACTCTTCCTCGGGACCGATAGTTATGTTGAAAATACAATACGTGCGACATTTCAACGAAAATTCGTCCGAAGTTGTGCTCAAACATCCCACTTCCTACGTCCCACGCTCTGCTTGGTAAGATGGTGTGGCTACATCGTTCATCGCAATTATGGAGTAGCTGTCGCGCTCAAGACTGCACTTGTAAGTTGTCGGAATTGTAGTAGTCCGAGCATCCTCACAACGCGGATATGACATGGGCACCACATCTTGCTCAATATATGAGGGAACCGCCAATGAATCTCTTTCCACATACCCATTAGAGGACTTCGTCGACGGGCTTGTAGTAGTTCTGAGCCATGGTGAAACTTTATTTATTAGGATCCGGAGACCTGACTAGTAACTACAGGGTGTACCGTGTTGATGGAGAGCTATCCATGTCATGTTCATATTGATGGAGATGCATAAAAACGTCTTTGTTACTGCATTGTATTCTCCAAACGACAAAGTTGTGGAATATCACTTATTCGTGTCTGTATGAAATCCTGAAGGGCTAGCGGGCGCTTTAACTAGACTGGCCCTAAGCGCTGAACCCGTGGGGTGAGCAAAATGCACAAAGTCGCCGACCGACGCTACGATACATCGCACCCAGGTGTCCCCTTCGGGGTGACATACGAAAAAATTGGAACGATACAGAGAAGATTAGCATGGCCCCTGCACAAGGATGACACGCTTTACCGGAGTGGTAGACCTACGGGTCTCAATATTTATTTTTCTCTCAGCTCTACCTGAAGCAAGTACCTGTTTCGAATCGGCGGGTTGAGCCCGTTTGTGGAGTCTAGGTCCGATCAACTCCCTTGCTTATCAACGTTCGGAGTGGAGATTGCGGCTACATCGGACTGTTTAGAGAGCTTACGAATTGATCGGGTATGTTTGCTACTGGCAGCAATGACTGGCCATTGCTCACCGGCACTCCTAGTTCTAGTGGAGGGTGTAAGCAGGTGGCTACGAAACAGGTTTACACGTCATGGAGTCCTGAGCACTAATCGAAACAAACCGGCGGTAGCACATTCGCGAGTGGCGTCAAAGTCGACGTTGATGCCGTCCCACGACCATGTGGGTGGCGTCTGTGATCAATATGACTGGTTGACTCCCAACTTCCGGCCTGGAAATTTACGGTACGGCCGTTGGTGCAGCGTCGGTACCGAACTGACTAGTGTTTCCCGCGAGCCAAAACGCATTTATCTCCTGTTCCTCATGACCTGAGGAAGTCCACCAGCACCCATCATCAAGTTGTCAAGTTCTAGAGGGGTCTCCATCATGTCGCCGCCATTCCAGCTCCAGGTCGCTATCGCCCTCGTGGCTGGCGCGCTTCCTCCGAGCCTGATTCACCTTGTCTTCGCTAGCACATCTGGGAAGGAGAAACTCGCACTCCCCGTGTCGTCTGAAGGCAACGAAGCCCTTCTTAAGGACCCCTTCGATGTCTCTACTCCTGAGGCGTTCGTCCAGGGGGCCCCTATAGACGAGGAAATTGTCTGGAAAAAGGTTCGAACATACTCCCAATTCCTGCAGTCCCTGCTTATTGACGCCTTTCTGTTAGATCAAGCTGTGGAAAACACTCCTGGCTGTCCTCCTTTCTGCGGTCCTTTGCCTGCAATGCGTCTCTCTCGGTTGGACGGTCGTGTACAACCACCAGGCCCCACCAGTCTACGTGCTGCACATGGTGTTTGCCCTTTACATCTTGCTCTTAGCCATTTATTCCACAGGCAGCATAGGCTCACGGCATGTGCGACACATCACCCACCTCGTGGTGCTTACATTTCTTGCTTCAGCACTCCTTACGGTTACTGCCGTCTTCCCTTCCAGGCCTCTCCCCGTCGCTGCGGATTCCCTTGCGACCGTTGAACCACCTATGGCGGTGTGGTACTCCGTATATGGGTTGTACCTGATATCGTTCCTTGTGGCGGGGTTTATTCCGCAAGGTCCGAAATTTCACTTCCCCACCGAGAACTTCTACCTGGCCGGGAGTTCTATGAGAGTTACCTCTGAGAGCGAGGCAAACGTATCTGACTTACTCAGTATGTTATATTTCTAGACTATGCTGCTGCCTCCGTTATTCATACTATCACAGGTTGCTCTACCTTTGGGCTGCTGATCTTCTCGTTTACGACCCCGGTCGTCATGCTCGGCCAGAAATCCGAACCCCTTGAGATCGGTGACTTGCCCATCGTCGAAGCCGAAGTCCGCGCAATTCCCCTCGCCATGCAGATGCGCAGCGCGATGAGGCGTTGGCGCCTCCCTTGGGCGCGTCCGGGCTCTGGTATCGAACTCACATACCAACTCGCACGACTCAACATCCGAGAAGTTGTTCTCATCTCTGTCCTCTCCGTGGTGGCTGCCGGGACGTGGTACATGCCTGCATTCTTCCTCCGACAAATCGTACGCTACCTGGAGGTCGACCCGGCGCGCGAATTCCGTGAATGGGGCATCCTGTTCATCGTTGGAATGCTCTCGAGCCATGTCACTGTGTATATTCGTAAGCCATACAGCCTCCTGGACTCCGTGATACATGGCTAATGTGCGAGCATGTTCCAGTTGCTGCCCACCTGTTCTCCATCTGCACAGTCGGCGTGCAGGCACGCTTCAAGATCCAGATAAACTCGGCTCTCTTCATCAAAACCCTCGTGCGCAAAGACGTCGCTTCTACCGCTGAAACCGAGACGCCCGCTGGGAAAGATGCAGACGAGGGCGAGAAGGAAAAGAAAGAAGAGTTTTCGAGCAAGGCCCAAGTAATGACGCTCATGACGACGGATGTCGATCGCGTCAGTGGTTTCGCTCGACACCTATTCACCATCATAGACGGTCCACTCGAAATCGTGGTCGGCGCGTGGTTCCTGTACTCCATGCTCGGCACGTCCTCTCTCATCGGGCTCGCGATTATTTGTATCTCCTTGCCCATCAACCATTACGGCGGTCGATTCATGGTCGGTACTCAGGAGAACTTGATGAAGGCGCGGGACGAGCGCGTGTCCCTTATGAACGAGGTGCGTCCCACTGTTAACTTCCACGGAGAACGGGCCTGAATTTGAAGCAGGTTCTTGGAGGCATCCGTATGCTGAAGTTCATGGCATGGGAACGCAGCTTCGAAGATCGGATCCTTAACGTGCGCAAGCGTGAGCTTAAGTATCAAAAACTCAATTACACCATCCAGGTCCTCTTTAACGCGCTTTGGTAAGTACTGACATTACTCAGAGGCGTTCATTCACAGCTCATTGTATGACAAAGGAACGGAACACCAATTCTGGTCACATTGGCCTCCTTCTGGCACTTCGCGGTGGTGCGCGGAGAGACACTCACGCCATCCATAGCCTTCACTTCCGTGAGTACCGCGCACCTTTGTATCTTGCGGCTTGCCTCTGATCCCCATTTTCTCGCAGATAAGTGGTCAGTTACCAAATCTGCTATGTTACTACTATTCGCGCACTTAGCTTATGGTTATATCCCCACAACAGTCTTCAACGAGATGAAATTCGCAATGTCCCAAGTCCCACAGACAGTCCTCAGCCTGCTTCAAGCCGCTGTCTCGTTGCGCCGAATCGAAACATACCTCCAGAGCGCGGAAGTCCCGTCCGTGGCTCCCCTCGACGGCCACTCGCACCCCATCTCCCTCGTCTCTGCGACGGTCACCTGGCCATCTGGCGCGCGCGCCAGCGCCGCGTCGACACCGCGCGGCGGGAAGTTCATTCTGACGGATCTGAACCTCAACTTCCCACTGGGCGAGCTCTCGCTCGTGTGCGGAAAGCTTGGGAGCGGCAAGTCTCTCCTGCTACTAGCGCTCCTCGGCGAGGCGGACGTGCTCGCTGGCCAGGTGTTGTGCCCGCGCACGCCCCCAGACGCGCTTGCGATGCTGGGCGAGGCTTTCGTTGTGCCCGATGAGGAGTGGATCGTGCCGGGTGTGTGCGCGTATGTCCCGCAGTCGGCGTGGTTGCGTAATGCGTCGATAAAAGGTGAGTATGAGGAGTGGCTTGTGCTTGGAGAAGGGACGCTACTGATAGCTGTCCAATACAGATAACATTTTGTTTGATCTTCCCTACGTGGAAGAACGATACCAGAAGACCCTTCAGGCAAGTAGCTGCTTTTGGATGTTGGATGCCGAGCGTATTTGCTAATAAGGATATTGTACAGGCATGTGCCCTGCTCAGTGATCTCGAGATTCTGGAAGATGGTGACGCATCCGAGATCGGCGAGCGCGGCGTGAACCTGTCCGGCGGTCAGAAAGCGCGTGTCTCATTGGCTCGCGCAATGTATTCGCGCGCGTCGACACTCTTCCTCGACGACGTCCTCTCTGCTGGTATGTTATACATAGGATCATCGTGCCCTCTCATGCTAATAGACGTGTAGTTGACGCGCACACCGCGCATCATCTCTACAACGAATGTCTCAAGGGCGAACTCATGCGGGGTCGCACGGCCATCCTCGTTTCTCATCACGTACAGCTCTGCGCGGCGGGCGCGGCGTACATCGTTTCGCTCGACAACGGTCAAGTGCGGTACTCGGGCGACTACAAGAATTTCGTTGGCTCGGATGCTTTCAAGGCCCTCGTTCAGGTCGAAGGTCACGATCACGCAGAGACGAAGGAAGAGCCCGCTGCAGAGACTGTCGAAGAGACCGAGGAAAAAGCCCTAGAGGAGAAGGGAACGTTATCAGATGCCACCGACAAACCCGAGTCGGACCCCAAGAAAAAGCCGCCGCGGAAGTTAGTGGAAGATGAGAAGCGGGCTACCGGGCACATTGATCGCGCTATCTGGGTGGCTTACCTCACCGCGTGCGGAGGTTTCGCCTTCTGGGCCATCTTCTCCATCATCCTCGGCCTCGCGGCCTCCGCCCCTGTGTTCGAGAACGGCTGGCTCAAGTACATTCTTCATCTCAGCTGTCGTCGCGGAAATCTCATGTGGTCTCAACAGGGTTTGGTCAGGTTCCGCTCTCGAAAGTGAATCCTCTCGTTCAGCATTTTATTACATTACGGTATACGCTGTGGTAAGTGGCTAAGGTTGGGACTGTGAATCAGCAGCTTATATACACACCTTCTAGATCTCCGTCTTTGGTATGTCCTGCGAGCTATCGGTGTGCCATTGCGTGCTGACTCACGTTATACAGGCCTAGTTCTGACCACTGTACGGTGGCTGGTCATCTGTGCGTGGTCGTGTTAGCAGCTGTCATGATGGGCCCTGATTCACTGAGTAATTCTTACAGATCACGGAGGCATCAACGCTTCTATCGAGCTCTACAAAAGTAAGTAGTCTCGTCAAGGTGAATATGGTGCACCAATTTCTAACGTCCCTTGTAGAACTCCTAGAAAGTGTGCTCTTCGCTAACATTAGATTCCATGACACCACGTCCCGAGGCCGTCTGCTTAATCGCTTTGGAAAAGACTTTGAAGGTAATTACTATTCTACGTACCCCACCTCTTCGCTAAAGCTCCTTTCGATGTACCAAACAGGAATCGACAGCAGTCTCCCTGATGACTTCGGAGAAACAGTCATACATGCAATTGCCCTAATCGTCACGTTCGCCACTATGACGTATGTTGGGGGCCTGCCATTTGTTGCCGTCGCTCTCGGGTTTATTTTCATTATGTACAAGGGTGAGTACCTTCTACTTTCCTTTACTGATAACGGCATACTCATAGCGACCTGTGCGTAGTTGGAAAGGCACGTATAACTTACGACATGTGTACATCGACTTGTCCTAACAAGTGCTCCGTAACCTAAGATATATGGGACCGTATCTCGCGAGCTCCGCAGACTAGGTACGAATTATTCTATTCCCCAAGTGTAGCCGCCGTACGAACTTCCTTTCACAGATTCTGTCACGCGGTCTCCCCTCTACACGGTGTATGGAGAGACAATTGCCGGTGTCGTTGTCGTGCGCGCGTTCGGTGCCTCATCCAAGTTCCTGCGGGACATGCTTCGTTATGCCAACACAGTGAGCGCCATCTCTATATACGTGTTTTCATCCCAACGCTAATCTCTCGGTGCTCCAGAACACGAACCCTTACTACTGGATGTGGGGGTGTAAGTGGAACATCTGGCTCCGGGAGCATGATCTAACGGCCCCTTCTTAAAGCGAACCGTTGGCTTTCGACGCGTTTCGGTATCCTCACCAGCCTCGCGTCCAGTGCGATGGCCCTTGTAGCAATCCTCACGCCAACCATCGACGCTGCCTCTGCAGGATTTGCGCTTGCGTTCGCATTGACCCTCATGGAACATGTGAGTATAAGCAACAGAGTATTCTGTAGTATGCCACTGACAGAGACATCACTTTAGGTTCTTTTGATGGTAAGAAATATATGCCCTGAACCCGTGCGATCATACACATTATAAACACATGGCCTCGTAGGTCCGACAATTCGTCAGCCTTGAACAATCAATGGTATGACCATCAACTTTGCTCCCCATTGATTGGCCTAATAGAGGGTTTAGGTCGCTGTGGAGCGAGTCAAAGAGTACACAGAGCTTCCTCAAGAGCCTCCGGAATTCATTGAACCCCGCCCGCCCGCATCCTGGCCCACGGAAGGTGCCATTAAATGCGAGAATCTCGACATACGCTACGCCGTGAGTGTATTGGATATTGCGTCTTTATGAACCATGTACTCATACTTTGAGTTCACTCTAGGCCGACCTGCCCAACGTACTCCACAATCTCACCTTCGAGGTACGCCCAGGAGAGAAGGTCGGCGTACTCGGGCGCACGGGATCTGGGAAGAGTACCCTGGCTCTTTCCTTCTTCCGCTTTGTCGACCCGGCTCAGGGCCGGATTCTCGTCGATGATCTGGACATTTCCAAAGTTGGCCTGACAGACCTGAGGAGCAGGCTCACTATCATCCCACGTAAGTTCTGGCGTAGTGCTGGTCCGATCGTCTTCCTCAACGTATTGCCAGAGGATCCAACTATCCTTAGTGGAACGCTGCGCTCGACTTTAGACGTCTTCAGTGAATACGAGGATGCCGAGATCGTGAGTATCTCGTTTTGCCCTCCGAGAAGTTGGCTCACTGTACTACTGTCCAGTTTGAAGCGCTTCACCGCGTTCACCTCATACCTGCGGATGATGCGGTGCCAGACGAGACCTCAGAGGTTGTGAACGCGAATGTATTCCGCAACCTAGATGCTCCCGTATCTGAAGGTGGAGAGAATTTCTCTACAGGGTGGGAATCGAGCAATTTATCATATTCTATGGCGTTCTGACACCTACATTCTAGTGAAAAGCAACTGCTCTGTATGGCTCGGGCCATCTTGAAACGGTCTAAGGTGCTTGTCATGGATGAGGTAAGCCACATGTAATAATGTTGACCGCTCTTCCCCTGACATGCATAACCCACCCATAGGCTACGGCGAGGTAAATCTTGCACACTGCGATCACTCCTCACACAGACGCTAACGACAGATCCAGCGTGGACTACGCAACAGATGAGCTCATCGGAAAGACCATCCGGCAGTACGTCCCACCACCACTCCCTCCCACACATCCGTTCACTGATACACCGCATCCGCGCCGTCCGCAGGGAGTTCGCGCAAAGCACCATCCTCACCATCGCGCACCGCCTGCGGACCGTGATCGACTACGACAGGGTGCGCTTCCCCGCTCCTGTTCTTTACGTCCGGAAGCTGTCCCGCTGACGATGCTGCGGCGGACTCTTTCCCATCGCAGATCATGCTCCTCGACCAGGGCCGCATTGTCGAGTTCGACAGCCCGGCGGCGCTCCTCGCGAATCCTGGCTCGCACTTCTACTCGCTCTGCAAGGCCACGGGGAAGCGGGAGTTCGCAGTCCTTAAGAAGATGGCTGGCGCATAATCGTCCTGTGGGCACGGTGTTCGCAAATGAATGTTAGTTTGTGGAGACTTTATAGGTTGCGCTTGCAGTGCTCCTGCCCTACCTCATATAGAGTATAACGCGAGTCGGTTAGACCTGTTGTTTGTAAGAACGCGCCTTGCGCACTTTCCTACACCCAATCATCTATGATGAGGCGTGATACGAACTACGCATGTCTCCACAGCCTTCTCTGTTCTGTCCTAACCTATCCGACGTCCCGCAACGCCCAAACCGCGATATATCAGCGCCCGACACTGATGCGGTCTCCATCTCGCACCTCAAACCGCCACGGGTGGACCGAGCAAAGGGTTTGCATCAAAAGTGTGATTTCAAAGCAAAAAAACAAACAGCAGACGCTCTAGACGTACACGTACAACACCTCCCCAGTGCTACACGGACAGCAAAAGTGGTGATACAACAAGGACCGAGGCTTGTGGTGTCGGAGCGACAACAGGTGCCTGCGCGCGACGCGCACAGCGCGGCCGCGGCGACGCTGTCGCTCCAGAGGGAGGGGGGCCCGTACAGGATCGGTGACCGCCACCCCGGCGCGACAGGCCGCTCGCAGCCTAGCATGACTTTTCGTCGCGGGAGGAGGGGGTGGGGGCGGTCAGCGGCCGTACGTGCTGTGCAGGCGCGTCATGTCGAGCGGCGGGGGGCGGTTCGAGCGCCGCTTGGACTTGCGCGAGCCGTTCGAGGCCGTCGATGAGTTTGAGGTCTGGCGCGAGAGCGAGGACGGTATCCGCGGGGACGACGCGGCGGCGGGCGCGTTGGCGAACTTGGGGACCGCGCTGAGCGGGGGCTGCCCGCCGTACGTCGCGGAGAGCGAGGCGGAGCGCGGGGGCGCGCCGGAGCCGAGCGGGGACGGCTTGATCGTCGACGAGAAGGGGACGTACATCGCCGAGGCGGGGATGCCCGTGGGCGTCGACGTGAGGTCGGGGGAGGAGCCGGTCGCGGAACCCGAGCCTGAGCCCGAGCCGGAGCTGTACGACTCGTCCGAGGGCGGGGACGCGGGCGTGACGGTCGCGGAGAGCCACGCGGACTGGAGGATCTTCGCGGACTTGTTCGCCGTGAGCGGCGTCTTTATCCGCGAGGACATCGGCGGGACTGGTGTCGGCGCGAGGCCGCCGGGCGCGGGAGAGCGTGTCATGCGCTCGGCGTCGAACGTCGAGGTCCGGAGGGCGGAGCTCTTCATCGTCGAGGAGCGGAGCGCGGAGGACTTGAGCGCGGCGCTGCGAAGCGTGCCTGTGCGGGGCTGCTTTTCGGAGGGAAGGCGGATCTGCGGGGTCGCGACTGGGGGCTTGGACCACGTCGTGCGCATGGGGGAAGGTTGTGCGCTGTTAAGGGCTTCACGCGTCTTGAACCACGGGTAAGTGCGCGTGTTGGCTCCCCAGATCTGGGAGTCGTCCCTCATGTGGATGATGGCACAGACCATCAAGAACACGAAGTACGCGAGCACTGGGGAGAAGTTGAACAGCACGCTCGCAGGGTAAGAGACAATGGACTCACGATTAGCCGTTCCTACCCACGCAAATGCCTCCACCACTTTTGATGTTGTGCATGAGCCAGGAATAAGGAGGTCTGTTCCAAAGTTACAAAACAATTGTGGCAGAGTAGCCGTCGCGAGTGATGCACCAGCTGCAGAAGCTAGTCAGACACAGAGCTCGTGTTTGAGAAAGATATATACACACCTAGGTTCACGATCCAGAACAAACCAACCCATACACTCTCAAGCCATACCCGACCGATCAGGGCATTCTTGCGTAGGAGGTCAATGAACATACTGGAGGGCCTGTCTCAGTAAACACAACAACAGGAACGAACAGAAACATACACTGGGAAGATGAACAGGATGCCGAAGGCACTCGTGGCTATGAGATATGTATCTGCGATTGCTAGGAACGTGATCGAGTTAATTGACTGATTGTGTACACACATATGAAAGAAGCGTACGAGTCATGTTTACTTCTTGAGCGAGGACCAGATTCCATACACCAACACAACATGTGACGGCATTGCAGAGCGTGAAAAGAGCTGGGACAAAGGGCGTGTTAGACAAAGTAACGAATGATCGGGCTATGAAGGCTCACCGAAAGCAAAGTAACGGCAGAAAGAAAGGACGGCCATGGCGAGGACGAGCAAGAACGCAGAGACTTGAGGGATGGATCGGGACCGGTCGACGGTAGTGGGATTTGTTAGGCCAACACGATGAGTTTAAGTACCAGCTCCGTGTCCGGAATCCTGTCCGACAATGCGTCAAGCAAGTGGCCTGGGGAGAGGGGAGAAAAAGAAAAAGAGAGGACAAAAGAAGGTGAAAAGCACAAAGCTCGGCCGCACTCACTCCCCGGACCCGGAATATATGAGAAGCTGGTTTGCATCGCCTACGCTTACGTACGCGACCTTGAAACCGCCCAGGCTATCCAACGCCGGGTTCATCAAACCGTCGTTATGACCACCGCGCACTTGCGCTAAAGTCCGTTCTCGGTCCACCTTCTGGCCGGGAACGTGCCTAGAGAATGGGGGAATAAGGGGCGCTATGTGACGAACCTTGCGGCGTTCCATGAACCATGAGCACCCTCTAAGAGCGCAGCTGACGGCCCAGGCGGAGAAGCGCACACGAAAGGCGGACTAGCGTCAAGTCCATCTGCATCATTTGAACCATCGGCCGGTCTGATGGCGGTGGCAGGCGCGCCACGGTGCGACGCGAGCTGCAGACGAGGAGGGCGGGGAATGACCGGAGTCGGAGGCTGGTGCTGATCGCGGCGTCGCGCCCGCGCTAGCTCGTCTTTATTGGCCGAGATGTCCGCATGCTGCTGTGCCGGTGTTGTGTTGCCTTGTGTTGCTGAGATGCCTCAGAAGGAGCGCAGACACGGATTGTCGGAAGCGCAGGTTGAAACGGCGCACAGCGGAAATATCGAAATGCGAGATTGTGGCCGGGTCCCAATTTGGCGGGCTGCCCCGGACTAAGTCACAGAGCAGAGACGCCGTCGGCGATTATCCTGCTCCCCGGTGGCTCAGCCCTGTTCCCACCTGCGCGCACACTCGGCACAAGCACCTGGCATCTCTCTTCAGCTCTTTCTACCGGAGAAGACGCCTACGGCTTTCAGCAATGCTCGCCTCGTCTTGACGTGCACTCCACAAATCGTCCTCAGTAGTGTCGACGGCTCACCATCACTGCCGAGGCACGGTGGCCCAAACCCATATACAGTACATTCAGTCTCACTTCCGCCTAGACAGCCAGAAACAAGAGCTATACTGTACCTGAGCTTGTCTATATCGACTATCAAGCCCTCCCTGGGCCACTTCCACCAAGAAGATTGACGTTTCTCATAACTTGAGCGCAGCCCATTATGCAGCTCGTTACCCCAATTGCAAGAAGCCTCGTGTGGCCTGTCCTTGTATGTTGTGCCGTAGCTGCCAATGCGTGCGTACATCTCTGCCTACGGCAAGCACTTCCGTGTAACTTTTGCATCCACAGCATATGTGCCGGCGGCGTATACAGCTTCCCACTCATAGCACCTGCTTTGGTCGAGCATCTCAAGTTGACCCAGCCGCAGCTGACTACTATTGCCCTAGCGTAAGCCTACTGTTACAGAGCCTATGCTCAGTGTAATTCAACGTTTACTTTGGTACAGGGGAATGGCGGCCCAATACCCCATCGCTGCTATTGTAGGCAAAGTCATTGACCGGTACGGTGCATGGTCCTGTTCACTGGTTGCATCCCTCCTCTTTTCTCTCGGATTTGGCCTCTTCGCAAGAGAAGTTGCAACGAACCCCGCCGGCACACATGCTTCAGCGGCCTCGTTCAACGTGCTTGTGTTGTGCTTTGCCATGCTCGGTCTTGCCACCGTCTGCTCGTACGTCCTCGCACATGGCCTGCATGAATGACTAGCCCATTTACCGGCCTTTCGCAGCTACTTTTCGCTCGTATTTGCCGCGACGAAAACCTTTCCACAGTACATTGGCGTCGCGTCAGGTACTAGCATGGCCATCTTTGGTCTTTCGCCGCTCTTCCTGTCCCTCCTTGCCTCGCGTTTGTTCACGGCACCGGGGCAGACGCTTGACATTCCGGCATTCTTCACGTTCATGGGGCTCCTTACGGGGGTAATCCACCTGGCCACCGCAGCTGTGTTTCGCGGCGCTCAAGTCTCCCTCGCTGAAGCCAAAGGGCCTGCCTCCCCTGCGCGCAGGGACACGGAGTCGGTGTCTGCTGGACAGCCGTCTGAGGAGGAGCCGCTCCTCTCTGAAGAGGATCCGGATGAAGGGCCAAAGGACACAGTCGACGTGCACGTTGTCCCTGTAGAGGAGCCGCAAGTGGGCAGCACCCTCGACCTCTTCAAGGACCCCTATTTCTGGGTGCTCTGCCTCTGGATGACGCTTGTCGTCGGCGCGGTACGTCTCATTCCTCGAGCTCCTGCCCGCTCGCGTCCTTACTCTCGCCCTCCCCACCCCAGGCCGAGATGGTCGTCTCTAACCTCGGCTCGATCGTCCTCGCACTTCCCTCAGCAGCGGGCGGCGCGGACACCACCGCGAACGTCGCACACCAGGTGCGCCTCCTCGCACTCGCCAACACGCTCTCGCGCCTCGCCGTCGGCCCGCTCGCAGACGCGCTCGCGCCCGTCGCCGCTCGCCGCGCGGACGGCGTGTGGGCGTTCTCCCGTGCGCGGGCGACGAGCCGCGTCGCGTTCGTCCTCGCCTCCGCCGCGCTCCTCACCGCGACCGCGGCGTGGACCGCGGGCGCGGTGCGCACGCAGGAGGCCGTGTGGCCGCTCAGCGTCGGCACGGGCGTCGCGTACGGGTCCGTCTTCACCGTGCTGTGCGTCCCCTTCCTCTCCTCTAACGTGCGGCAGACCGCTGACTCCCGGACGGCGTTGTTTCAGGCCCGGCGTCCTCTCGTCGATCTACGGGCTCGACAACCTGGCGCGCAACTTCGGCATCATCTCGTACGCCGCGTTCGTCGGCACGACGCTCTTCTCGTACCTGTACGCGTTCGTCGCGGACGGGCACGTCGAGCCGGGCGCGGACGCCTGCGCCGGCGCCGACTGCTGGCGCGCGACGTTCTGGATCTCGGCGGGCACGTCGCTCGCGGCGTGCGGGGCGGCGCTCGTGCTGTGGGGGCGGTGGAGGGCGCGGGTGTGATTTGTGATGCTCCGTGTTTTTTTGGTTACTAGATGCTTGTTGTTCGGGCAGTGGTGTTGTATGTGGTACAGCACACTATCATAGAAAGGTGGATGCTAGAATTACTGCGGCCAGATGAATGACGACATGCAATGAAATTCTGCCGGCCCTCTCTCTCGCAGCCCGCAGCTCTAACTCCATCTGTTGCTCCTCTCTCTTCCCGGATGCAGATTCCAAGAATCTTTGGTCAGGTCCAGCGGATGTGATCTTTAACAAGGCTGCGTTCCTAGTCTCGGCGATTTACACGGAGTGTCTCCGCTCATACATCAACGCACAAATTGCATGCCAATATATCCGTTATGAACACGGCATGCGGCCTTTGGTGGGCTGACGTTTACGTTCACCGTTCCCAGGTCTCTAATGTCGATGGCGGAAATTCAGGCTTGAATGTATAGGCGTGTCATGATAGCGTAACATACAGTATGGAAGACATCCGAATGCGAACGACAGCGGACAAGGCCTTCCTAATCCGCCTTTGTTGTAGCCCGCGGCGGTGCCACGCCTTCTGGGTGCCCGAACCAGATTCCCAATACAAGAAGCAAATGTGAAGCAAGAAGGACGCCAGAAGAGAGATCGGAAGAAGGGAAGACGTTCCATGCGTACTCGATCCCGAGGAGGAGCGCGAGCCTGAGTCGTTCAAGGGCACGTTAGCAATTCCTATGCAAAACGCCCAAAAATGACGTACTTGACGACAGCTGGGTACTTCGTCCTCCACGCGAGGAATGGTAGCTGCATCGCGTACCACGAGTAGAATTGGTAGTGTAGCGAGCGGGCGAACACAATGCCGATTAGGTTGGACGTGTACAGGACCGTGGCGACATCTATATGCTCTAGTCAGTGCCGATGCCTCCATTTTCTCCCATGGCTCCCGGAGGAAGAGTGGGGGAAATGAAAATTGGGCCTCACAGTCTGCTGAGAGCGGCGCCGCAATGGGGGCGCGCAAGGGCGCGCGCACACCGCGGTCCAGCACTCGCCACACGCCTCCGCTCCCCCTGCACCACCTGAACAGCCCGAAGAGCGCGAGCGTGCCGACGTGGGCCACGAGCAGCCCGCGCGCCCACGCCTTGCTGAGGAAGAGCTCCTCGCCGAGGAAGCGCCAGTTGACGGTCCAGCGGAAGAGGAACGCGCGCGAGAACTCGTACGCGGCCGCGAGGTAGGAGCGGGGGTGCGCGCGGAGGAAGGGTAGCCCGACGAGCACTTGGGTGAGCGCGAGGGCGAGGGTGGCGAGGAGGGTACGGGCGAGGCCGTGCCGCTGGAAGAGGACGACGAGTAGGCCGGGGACGTAAAGGAGGACGCTCATTTTCACGGACATTGCGCACCTGCATGGAGGTGCAGACAAGGGGGGAGTATTATAATGTGAAGGGGAGATGTTCGTGAACGGGAGTTGGTGGAAAGACGAGGAGACAAACGTACCCCAGCAGAATGATTCCAACGGCGTCCCAACTACTCGCGAATGCGAGGATAGCTGCTTGGGCAGCAAATGCGGTCCAGCAGTCATTGAAGAGCCGAAGTACATAGATGGAGTGTAATCTCTTGCTTAGAGGGAGGAGGAACAAGATCCAGTTGGGCACTCCACCAGCCCGCTCGTATACGGCAACTGTCAGAGCGAGTGTCGCAAGGTAGAGCGCGCTATATATTTGCTGCGCCTTCCAGACGTTTTGGCCGGCATTGGTGAGGTTATAGAGAGCATTGTGGATGTACACGTGTCCTGCGGGGTATCTGCTCACAGGTCAGACCGGACGAGTGTATGTGAGGGATGGCCACGTACACAATGGGGCCTGTAGGGCCCAAGATGAGCGAGTAGTCCCTCTCTCCCTTCAAATATAGCTCCAGCTGGTATATGTATGTCTCCCAGTCGATCTCAGTGTCTGCAGGGTTCCGGTCAAGGCGGCCATATGCGCAGAGGAGGTAGTGGCTGACATGGTATGAAGCGGATGATGAGTTGAGTGAGGAGGGCGTCACCGACGAGCACCAGGGATGCAAGAACAGCAAAGTATCGTGGGTTTGTGAGTAGTTGCCGTGCTAGATTTAAGACAGCTTGGAAGGAATGCCCAGAGGATGATTTGGACTCCATCGAGCGAAGAGCGAAGAATGCGTTCACGTCGAGAATCCCACACGCGCAACAGCGCACTCGATCTCGGACCGCGGCCGCGGTACTGCGGCCCGCGCCCGTCGCTTCAGTCCCTCAGCAGCTCGCAGGATACGCTCCTTTGTCCCAGCGAAATCATCCCGACTGTCACTTATGTCGGGTAGCGAGAAGACGATACGTAGGTCCACAGTCGATGCAAGATGAATCGCGAATATATATTCCATCTAGTACTGTACACGCAAACCAGCCTCCATCCGTACCCGTCCACTCCTACCAGAACATACACCTCTTCTCTTGCGGCGGGTTCAACTATACAAAGCACAGAGTTGACAGTCAGAAGGCATTATGATGAGTAGAAGTAGTAAGACATGCCTTCGCCCCAGGTGGACACTTGAACGCCTTCGCAAATTCGGGGATGTTCGACACCGTCCCCTCCACGCGGTACCGGTTCGGCGAGTGTGGGTCCGTACGTACACGAGCAACCTACATCCGACATATTGAGAAATTTCGGACAATGCATGGTCAGAGAAAATGACGTACGGCGGCTTCGGGCTTAATGTTCTGCGCCCAACTGCGTGCAAATGAGACAAAGAACATTTGTTCGCTACATCCACATGTTAGATGTGAGGGAAACGCAGAGACTGCGAGACGCCACTTACCGAGTATAGTTGAGACCGGGAAGGAGGAACTCAGTCTCCTCTGTGTACTGCGCCTTCCATGCGCGGAACGCTTGGATGAGACCACTGTCACCAATGTTCTCTCCAGAGGTGCTGTGGATGACTATTAGCATGGCACAGATATAGTTCCTCAAGGTGCTTACAGGTTCCCCTACATAACAAGATAATCAGTGTCACAGCAGATCCGTTAGAGCAAACCGTTACTTACGTTCACGTGGATCTGGCCTCCTTTGCCATCGTCGACAGTGTAACCTGACACAAAACAGCATTGTCAGGAACAAACATGTAGTAATGGACAGGGGGAGACGTACTGGAATACTGGTCAACGATGCACTTCTGGTGGACATTAAAGCCGTCGCTGGTCTTGTTCGTCCACCACTCTTCCAGCTTGCCATCCTGATTGTAGAGTCGGCCGGCAGAGTCGAAGGCGTGCTGCAGCGACTAGGTCAGCGAAATACCTGGCCAACCGTTCATGATGCCTGACATACCGTAAGCTCGTGAGACGCGACATGCCCAAACGACCCGTAGTTCATGTATCCGGGCCTTTGAAAGCACGTTGATCAGCCCAGGATAAAATTAAGAGTGCCAATATGCCTACCAATCAACATGGAAGAAGGGTGGCCGAAGGATACCAGCTGGGAACACAATCTCATTCCCGGGCGGGTTGTAGTACGCATTGACGGTCGAAGCGTACATTTCCCACGCATTGGGGTCGCGCTGTTTGCCAATCTGGAACCAGCCACGGATCTGGTCGGCAACACTAGGTCGGGTAATGTCAGTGAATAGATATATGACGGGGCCATAGCCGTCTCACCTCGCGCTGACCATGTTGTCGAAGAAGGCGTCCGTGCTGATCTTTACACGCGCATACCAGTTTGCAATGGATCGGGGGTCTTCTGTGTTGGGTGACATCGGGTAGCCGACTTTCACGCGTAGGGCATCCGCCTTCGTGGAAGCTTTAGTACGTCTATCTCCAAGCACAGTATTCTAAAGAATCACACACCTTCTCTGCCGCAGCAGTCGCGCTCTTCTTGTCCATCCATTCAATGTTCGCAAGCGATTCCTTGAATGACGCGACGATGTCTTGTCATATAATGTTAGTACGTCATGCACGCTGCACGCATGCCTAAATATCACTTACCAGTGATGACCTTGGTGGCCTTCTCGCGCGACGCGCCGCCGAAGGCTTCCTTGACGAAGTAGCGACCGAGAGCGAAGCCCATTGCCGACTCCACACGCGCAACGCAGTACTCCGCGCGGTCGCCCACAGCACCTTTCTTGATGCCGTTCAGTACCTCCTCTAAGCTCCGTGTGGCCTTCCAGGCCTCTGTGTCCAACCCGAGATACGGAGCGTAGGTCAATCCCGCGCGGGAGACGAAGTACGCCTCGAGAACATCCTTGTCGGTGCCGTTCAGGATCTTTGAGAGATCAGGAAGGTACGTTGTGGAGGTTAGAATGATGGTGCTGGGGAAGTTGCGCGGCGCGAATGTGGAGAAATAGGTAGAGAAATCGAACTCGGGGAGAGAATCGCTGACATTCTTGAATGGCACCGGGTTATACGTCGCAATGGGGTCTTGGAAGAGAACGTCGCTAGGGTGGCCTGGGTCAGTGAGGCGTCAAGGTAACACCTGAGCGGAGCTTACAGGTCGAGGCTGGCTTCCGCAATCTCTTTCTCGAACTTGATGATGCTCTTCGCAAGCCGGTGGGCACGTTCTTCACGACTCTCGGGTTCGCCGTCGTCATCGTCACCACCCCATGGCGGCCAAGGCCAAGGAGGCCACACCCTGAGGCGCTCTTCATGGATAGTCAGGCCGGACAACTCCTCAATTTCTACCACCAGACCGTCGAATTTCTCATCTTCATCGTCGAGAGAGAGCAGGAGGCGCTCGAGGACATTGCGGTAGAGGTCGACGATGGATTCTTCCTCGTAGTATTCCTACAAAATTCTCAGTATGAGAAACAATCTCGGTAGCTTCGACGCACCTTCGAAGGAAGCCCAAGGTTGGCCTGACCCAGCCAAAGTGTCATGAAGTTTGGATCGTTCCCGACGTCGCCCTCGATATCGTGTTCGAACAACGCGTCGATGCCTGAATGTGGCTTAGAATAGGTTGCAAGTGGGGCACCGAGACATTACTCACCACGGGAATGAAGGTACGCGACGGTAGCAGTGAGCCTTGCCCTCTCCTCTGGCGCAGCATCTAACGCGTCGACTACGGTAGTCTTTCCACGGAAAAGCTCACGAATCTTCTGAACCATGTGCTTAAGTGGGGCATCACCCAGCTCATTAAGACGGTCCTCATCCATGCAGGACTGATACAGGCCACGGAGCTTCTTGAGTAGCACCTCGTCGTAAGGGTTGACCATAAGGGCAGAGACTTCCGAGAAACGAGCCGAGGAATCTTGGGAGACGATTTGCTGGAGCATACGTTTGTTTTGAAGAGACACTTCGTCGAAGTGGCCGAACTTCCCTTTGTCCGAAGGGATGGGGTTCTCCTTCAACCACCCACCGTCTTTGAAATCCGTTGAGACGATATGAGACCTGAAGGAAGAAAGGGCTTACTGGCGAAGTCGTAGAAGTTCTCGCATGGGTCTTGTGACTCGTCCAAACCAGAGAGTACAGAAGCAGCGAGGCTGATGCACGATGAGGAGATACAGACAGGCTTCGCAGTACTATCGTTAATGTATAGAGGTGGTGAGGAGGATGCATGGTTCACACACCTCTTCCGGAGGACTAGTCGGGGCCGGCGCCGGGATTGAAACCGTGGTCGTAGACACCGAAGTCGTGGTTGCATGTTGAGTGGTGGTTGCAACAGATGTCGAAGTCACCACGATAGTAGTCGTAACAGCTCCGTTGCCTCCGCTGTTGAGCTTGTGTTGAGCTCCCGCGAATAGACCGATGAATACAGAGCTAAGAAGCAGGAAGACGAGTGTGGCAACCAAAAGGAGCTGGGTCAGAGGCGAGAGTGGCTCTTGCACAATTGCTGCAACGCGTTGGAGGTATGTAGGCTCTTCGTTGGGAGCCGGGGTATCGTCGGGATGCGAGACAGCCTGTAGTAATGGCGCGGTTTCTGGTTCGGGGTATTGAACATCGGGGGTGAGGAGGGCCATGAAGAGAAAAGCAAGGGCACAGTTGCATACCTTCGTCCGTCGACGGCCTTGGGGCTCGCGTGTCCGCCATGCCGGCGGAGTGAGGGTCGAGGAGAAGGAGGAACGCGTGTGGGCAGCCTGTCCGGTCCCGCCGCTGACCTCTCTGATAGCGCTCGCTCGGGACCACCGAGCACGTGGCCGTGTGCTCCCGGCACCAGTGGCTGTGTCGTGGACTCACCCGCGCGTATGGCTGCTTATTCCGACTCACTCAACGTTCATCGGCAGACATCCAGGCAAACGCCGATGGGATAATTCGACGGAAATATGCGTCATATCTCTGTTTTCATGGCCATGTTTTAACAAATGAGACTACTCGCCAAACTTACATTCACTTTCACGTAGAACACTGTGAGAAGAGAGTAGTGCTGTGATTTATGGAGGTCACATCGCTAACACATAAGAGCTCGACTAAATAAGGTTCTAAGTGAATGAACCGATAGGCTGTTACTCCGCGGTGCTCAAGAGCATAAGCCAGCCTCTGTGAAGCTCAATCAGGTTCGGTATACAAGACAGCGTAATGAAGTATGCTTACCCCCCACCACTTCCAGAGTGATTCGAGAAGTAATCGAAGTCAATGTTGACTAGTATAAAGATATCAGGGGAGTTCCAGGATGCGCATACATATACTTTCTCACCAGCCGTCGCCAATATGAGCTAGAGGAAACGGATGAGTGATCTTCCAAAGAGTGAGGTGCTGAAACTCACTGCACGTTCTTCCATACTCAATTGTGGGACGATATGGGGTTTTTGGATGGCTTCGCTGTCTTCATACGGCTCAGTCCCTGCGAAATTTACGAAATAACGACCTGGTTCAGCATGTGGTCAGTCTCATCTCCTATTGTCCAGAAAGTTTCAATGAAATACCAGTATCTGTGAAAATCTAAACAGCGTGCTGAGCAAATACTACGTTTGCCGAAGTCGTATGAAAAGCTCACCTCCCGACCAAAGCCTCTAAATGCACGGTTTACGTTGGCAAGGGGCTGACTAGCACCATCCCGAAGCGTAAAGTGCCAAGCCATAAAGCCATCGTCTATTCGGGCGAATTGTGTGAACATCTCAGGATCTGGTTCAGGCTGAGGTTCGTCTGCTAGGGACAGTATTCTGTGTGAGGCTTGTCTGAGGAAAAGGTCATAGCGTCGCCGCCATGGATGCCAACGTTGCTGAACTTCCGCGAATGTATCAAGCACAGGATCGCCTTCCGGGGTGTACTCATTGAAGTCCTTCAGTCGCTGGACGTACATCCGCGAATTAATGAATGCAAAAGGACGCCTAACCTATCGTCCAAGAATAAACTTTGAGCGAGGCGTTCAAATAGCAAGGCCTTACCCAAAGTATTGGAGAGCCCTCGGTATCCATTACAACGGCGCGGAATGGCCTATGCGTCCGAAACATCTGGCGCGAGAACGCCATCAGGAAGCCCGTAGTCTCTTCTGCGATATATCCTAGAGTGTCTCCCGACTCGTTCGCTGTAATTCGGAAGTTCAACGCTAGTTAAATCACAGTTCACTATCACATACTTACTTATAACGTAGCGGTTGGCCTGTTCGAAACCCAGGAATATATTCATCATCTCTATTTGCCTAGCGGCCGTTCGCTGTTAAGCTCCGCTATTCACGCAGAAAGTGCGCACCGTGTTATAATCAACCTGTCGTTACCCATGAGCAGCCTCTTCAATCCCTCCTCCGGGTTGCTCGCAGGAGGTCGAACGGTCTGCTCCCATAACGAAGACTCCTGCGCAGACGGGTAGGTTTCATGAGACTGAGGCTCCTGAGGGTCGGACGCGGCAGGTTCCGCGCGCTGTCGCGGCGCGACCCTTGGGCGTTCGCGACCAGCTCCTGGTCTTGACTTCTCGAAGCGAGAAAGCGCGTACCCGCGCACGAGTGGTACACCTCTGATACAAGAGTTGAGCGGGACGCGCGCAAAAGACGAATGAGAGGTGAGATGGCGAGTCGTTGCCCTCAAGCACAGCATGTTGGTTGGGAGAGTCCGAGAGGAGGCTCGCAATGAGTCCCAGCACGAGAAAGGGGACAACACGGAAGAGGTCAGACGTCGTGGGTCGGCATCGGTACGGAGGTCGATGAGTGCATGAGGTCAGAGGCGCGCATTCGGAACAGTCGACGCGGCGTTTCGGCGCGCGCCGTGAGCGCGTCGACCGTTTGCGCTCTCTGGCTGTCCTTCTACCACCACTGTTACCCTCATGCTGTCTGCGGTGTCTAGGCGAGGCGCACGCATTCTCCTCGTCCGTGGCCGTCCCGCAAAATGCTTCCCACGTAGCTCCCTCCCCCTCCTCCCCTCCCACCTCTCCACCGATAGCCCTAGGACATTCCTCAGCTGGCTCAAGAGCAAACCCAAGCCAAACCCTGCAAGCGAGGGTGCAAAGACACGGGACACACCCGTCTTGGCACAGGACGACCTTTTCCACCCTTTCTCGGAGTCTCCTCTCCCCGCTATCCGCGCGCGCGGGGACGCGATTCGCCAGCTCGCATCGTGTCCTGTCTGCACGAGCGAACACGAGGGCGTGCACGCACATACGCAGGCGCAGCCCAAATCGGTCGCATTCGAGTGTCCAGATTGCGGGTGGCCAACACATTGCTCGGAAGACCATTGGCACGCGGATGAGGAGCACGCTAAATACTGTAGCCGGTTGCGGGAGGTGAACGAGGACGAGCATGATTTGCGGAGCGGAAGGAAGATGAAGGAGTTTGATCTACCTGGTGCGTGACCTGACTTTGCAATGAATACTGCGAAATGACTGGTGAATTTCTGTGTGTTAGGTCCCCAGGACTCAGAGGCTGCCATTTCATTCGCGAATTGGGACGTCTTCTGGTATACGAGGGAATTCTCGTCCATGGACACGGAGCGGTCTCGGAGACATGCGAGCAAAATTCTAACGTACCCCATCACCATGGGATCCGTTCTGCATCAGTTCAGCAACCTCACTCTGGGCAACCAGCGGTTGACACCTGAGGGCAGTCGGTCGCTTGCTGGTGTGTGTTCACATTCATTCGCGCTAGCATACACCCTGACTCTGTACGCTTCCAGCGCTCCGTACAAACCTCCACGTACCACCGGGTGCGCCAGAAACCCCGGACGCAGCTGTGACCAAACCGCAAATGAGGATATTCATCTTGGGTGCTCGAGCAGAATCATCATTGCCACCCCACGTCTGGGAACAGCTTTGCATGCTCTTCCCGTCTGCGATGTTCCACCTCTACTTCATTGGCCCCCAGGTCTCCCTACCGAAGCCCGTAAGCGAGTTAAACAAAGGTCCGGCCACCAAGTCCACCAAGTCTGAGCCCGCCTCAGACGAGTCATCTTCAACGTCGAAAGCGGAACCAACGAGCACAGAATCTACGGAACCAGAACCTTCTGCCGAGCCGGCTGAAGAAAAACCTGTGTACCTGCCCAACGTCTACGAGCCTCCTACTCCTGCACCCATCGCCCGCCTGAAGTGCACACGGGAGTCCCTCCAACAATATGGCGTTCCATCGTATACGGTTCCTTACACACCGCAGCTCACTATTACCGGTATGCGCGCGAACTACTCCGAGGTACACGCCCAGTTCCAGGAAACGTTCGACCCATACACGGACTGCTTCTTCCTTTTCTCTCCCGGGCTCGGTTTCCCCTCGCCGACATCCGTCAATGAAGCCACCGGCGAGCCGTATCTCCAGGTCGCGTCGCCGACGGAGTGGGGCCCCGTCATCCCTCAACTGCTTGCGACTAAGTGCCCCATCTTTGTCACCGGCTTCTCACCCGTTGACGTCGAGCGGGACATCAAGTCGCTCTCAACTGCGCCGGAGGTCGCGGGTGAGTTCGACTGGGTGATCACCCCTGGTCCGAACGCGTTCCTCAGCGAGAAGTGGGAGGTCGCGGACTTCGACCCACGTGTGATGGTGAAGACGAACTGGGGCGTGTGGGGTATTCGCGGGAAGAGGAGGGAGGTGAGGGAGCGGTCGAGTTGGTTCGGGTTGGGGTCATCCGCGTAACATATAATTCGCCTTTAATGCATCGTACACATCCCTACTCGCTATTGCGTGCCATCGTGCGGGGCGAAGCGAACGCTCGATACCAATGCCGTGATCAGCCACAGACGCGATTTGGAATGACGCGTGTCACGTGCGTGAATGCCACGGCGTCGGACGCGTTGTTGAGAGACACGCGACGCGATCTTTGAGTCTCTCAGCTTCTCAACCCCCCTCCCTAGTTGTACTCTCCAACTCTTCCTGTACGCGTTATTTACCGGACCAAGCAGCCTTAGGAGACCGGTCGACCCATATGGTCTACCTACCACCACCACAACTCGCCTCGGCGTCCCGGCCTTCATACGGAGAAGCATACGCCAGGATCCTCGCCGCACATCGCCGCTCTCCGAACACTGCTGCATCTTCGGTTATCATTCTAGTTGCTCCAGATGTCGACGCGCTATGTGCTTCCAGGATGCTCGCGGACCTGTTGAAACAAGACGACGTCATGTATAGGATTATACCCGTCTCGGGGCACGCAGAATTAGAGAAGACGAGGGACGAGCTGACGACCTACCCCGACGTGAGTGCTGCTGCAGGAACCTCATGTTACTTTTCTAAATGCTGGTGGCGTACAGCTGCACACGCTCATCATGTTTAATATGGGAGCTATCCTCGACCTCCCCTCCCCGGAGTGGTTTGGCGACTTTCCGACCACCTTGACTGTGCACGTTATAGACTCTACGAGGCCGCAGAACTTGTCCAGTGTATTTGGAGGAGGAGAGAACGGTGACAGGATCGTTATATGGGACGATGGAGGTGCAGAGCGCCTCCAAGAAGAGCGGAAGGCTTGGGAGGTTCTCACTGTGAGTCCATTAGCTGCACTCTACGTCGTATGACCTGATTGAGATGTCACACAGTATGCTCCTGATGTTGACTCCGACGAGGACTCTGATTTTGACTCGGACGAGGATGCGGAGGAAGACGAGGAGGAAGACGAGGACGAAGATGGATCTGGGAGCGAGAACTCTCCGTCCTCATCAAAGAAGCGGAGGTCGTCAGACGAAGGTGGCCGCAAGCGGGGGAAGCGACAGAAACTGGATGTGAGCAGGCCATCTTCTATGGAAATCTTGTGTTTCTCACTTGTACCAGCAACCAAACCGGCTGTCGCGAGAAGAGCGGGAACAACACGAGCATAGATTGATCAAATACTACCGTTCTGGCACATCTCATGGTCAAAGCGCAGCGGGCACCATGTACCTCCTAGCAACGGTCCTCGAAAGAGTCGACAATGATCTTCTGTGGTGAGTAGTTCCCTATGGTTTTGAGCTTCGCATATAGCCTCACACGCCTTAACTTAGGTTCGCTATTCTTGGCCTAACTTATCAATACGTGACTACACACATACCGCGCGACGAGTACGACAAGTATCAGCAGATATATTTCGACGAAGTTGCACGTTTAAACCCAGCACCACCATCCGCGCTAGGCGACGATCTCAAGGCTCAAAGCGCGGATGACAATGCCGTATATGCGACGGAAGAGTTCCGGTTTATGATGTTTCGGCATTGGACTTTGTACGATGCCATGTATCACTCGAGCTATGTCGCGAGTAAGCTAGGCATCTGGAAAGAGCGAGGTCGGAAGAAGCTGACGGGTCTGCTCGCTAAAATGGGGTAAGCACGCTTCGGTGGTGATTCATCGCGAAGACTAACGGGACTCTCCCGACAGGTTCTCGATTCCGGAAACACAACAACCCTACCCGCACATGGCAAAGGATCTAAAAACGTCTCTACGACACAAGCTTGACGAGCTTGCGCCAGAATATGGCCTCGTGGAACTATCATATCCCTCCTTCACCCGTTGTTACGGCTATAGATCGATGCCCTTGTCGGCTTGCGACGCGGTGGAGGCATTATCCGCTCTTCTGGAAGTTGCTGGCGGTACGAGGATAGAAGTCGAAGTCGAAGGCACACGAAACGGAGGAGAGTGGTTTGGTGGTGGTAGGCTGTGGGAGGGAGGGAAGGAGGGGCGACATCGCGACGAGGACAGAGAGAATATTGCGCCAGGCGTGCTAGCCAACATAGTCAAGGCCCAGGTAGCGAACATGAAGGATGGAGAGGATGAAGAATTGGAATGGTGGGTGAAGAACTTCTGGGCCGCGTTTGATGCCCTGGACAGGTACGTACCCTGTCTCTTCGGTGTGTGCGCTGTGTTTTAATGAGTCTCCTTTGACAGCATCGGACTGCTGCAGAAGGCAATTAGACTCTCCATGGCGCTCCATCGAGCAATTATTCGCCAAGGTTCGTCGATCATCGACAAGCAAGACATCAAGAACATGCGTGGCCACCGTGTCGTGCTGCTTACGCAGGGTCCGGATCTTCCCCTCTTTGTGCATCCTGGTGTGCTTTCTCGCCTGGCTCTATGGCTCGTCGATGCGCTCCGTGACCATGTCAACCCGACAATCCCCGCATACTCGATTAACCGGAAGAAGAGCTTACCATTCGTCATCGCATGCCTGAACGAGAAGACGGGGACGTACATCGTCGTCGGTGTGACGGCAGCTGCGGACTTCGACGACGTCAGGAAGAAGTGAGTACTTAGAACAATTTGCTAGATATAAGGGACAGTCCATTGAT
Organism: Porogramme epimiltina; assembly: GCA_900155495.1. Classification (NCBI taxonomy): domain Eukaryota; kingdom Fungi; phylum Basidiomycota; class Agaricomycetes; order Polyporales; family Polyporaceae; genus Porogramme; species Porogramme epimiltina. The sequence continues at coordinate 91,272 of FTLJ01000237.1, forward strand.
GCCCACGTTCACAGCGAGTTTGGCCTTGCCTTTCTAGAGGCGAAGGAACGGTGCAATGCGCGCACAAGGCACGGAACGTTCGACACGAGCGTGCTTGAGATCAACAAGGACGACTTGAAAGTCTTCCTTGAATCTCTGTGCGAAGGCGCATGACCCCCCTTTAATTCATCCTTATTCCCCTCTCCCACATGTTACCCACCTCCCGGCGCTCATATCACATACTCTCGCACTTGTTCTGTCAACGCTACATGTATCATTAGATAATGTATCTCTCACTCGGTGGATGATAAGCTTTACATTGGTTAAGTGTACAGCGGAATGTACAATCGTCGACAACTGCAATCCTTTTAACGCCATTCCCAGCCGTATCCTCAGAGTACGCCCTTGGTACTCGGTACATCGTTTCCGCCCGTCCGCTCGATAGCCTGGCGGATCGCCAACGCGAGCGCTTTGAACGCCGATTCCGCCCTGCAAAATTTAAGGCTCGGTCAGTGGCTGTCCTCATTTGGCTTTAACAGGGCCCACACACCTGTGGTGGTCGTTCTCGCCACGGAGCACGTCGACGTGGAGTGTTACACCCGCAGCAATTGCGAACGAGTAGAAGATGTGCGGCAACATCTCAGTGGAGAGGTCCCCGATCTTCTCGCGCTGGAGTTTCAGGTCCGTCACGCAGTACGGACGTGAGCAAATGTCGATGACTGCGCGCGAGAGCGCCTGAAAGTGAATTATCCTGTGAGCTGATGACCTCCTAAAGATCGTAAAGGAGCTGCGAACCTCATCGAGAGGGGCGAAACCGATGCCATACCGGCGAATGCCTCGTACCTCGCCGAGAGCCTGTTTGAAAGCGGTCCCGAGGGCAATGGCGCTGTCCTGTGTTGGTGAGAAGAAATTAAGTATACATCAAGGCTAGCAAGGTGGAACGTCGCTTATCTGCTGAGTGGTGGTCGTCTATGTGCAGGTCGCCCTTGCAAGTGAGCTGCAATGACATTCCTGAGTGCTTTGCTAGAGCATGAAACATCTATCGCAGGCTAAATTAAGCGCTGCCGGAAGGAGAAAACCACCTCTCAGAGAGCGGACATACGTGATCGAGGAAGCCGATCCCGGTGGAGATGGAGATCTCCTGCAGGTTGCCCGAGCCGGGCTGGCAGTCGAGGTTGATTGCGACCTTGATCTGGGTCTCAGCGGTGTTGCGCTCTATTGTTGCTGTCCGCGCTGCCATCTTGTCGTGTAGTGTAGGGGAGAATGTGGCGGCGGCCGTGACGGTAGGTGGAGGAAATGGGAGATGAGTCAGATCCCAAACGCAAGATTCTCATCTGCTCCAAACTTGCGTTGCCTATTTAGGAATGCTAGATATGTGCCGCCACCGTAAACGCAAAACCCGGGGAAACCCGATGGACCAATAGGAATTGATCTATTTGGACTCAGCCTCAGTCCCTACATCGCCCACAAAAGGCCCTCGCCCTTCCGCCCTGATGTCCATGACCTTCCAAAACCCGCAACCCTTTCCGTCGTTCTGCGCTCCGGCATAGCATGTCCACCAATATTTCGTAGCTAAGCTCCGGCTAGAGGCGTTCGCAGACCTATCCTCGCCTTCACCAGTCCCTGACGGCTCTTCGTACCGGTTCTTCATGTCTGGCCGCAAGATGCACGGCACATCGCATTTGCATCGAGGCGTGGTCTGGGCGCGATAGTCGGGGCGGTAGAAACGGAATGTGATGTTGATCCGCGCATTTGATGTGTCGGATAACCTTCCGTCTTCATCCTCTGCTACTAGATCTGGCGGTGGGGGATACGGAGGATGAAACATGTCGATAGTGTTTTGTGCTGGCACGCAGTGCTTGAACACCTCTTGTGTCGAGGCGTGCATGATGATAAGCTGAAGCGACGGTGTTAGTAGATGAACTATGGCTATCCAATGCTTCAACTAACTGAATTGTGTCGCAAGGGTATGTTGTAAGTACGAGCGGCTCGCTTGTCTTTCTCATCCGTTGGAATTACTTCACGGAGGCGGAACACACGATTAACTCCTGCACATACTCTGTGAGTGCCAATTGTTGTCGTGAGTTTCTCATGTACTTACCGAGACTTAAGCTAGCTATGGTTGGATACGGCCCTAAATGTGTGAGCTGGTCAGAGTGGAACCCCACGCTCTCCTTTGCGCCAGAATAGCAATTTGACGCTGCGACGTTGGCGCGCCATATAACAGACTGCTTGCCCTCTTCGCAGGGATAGCCGCCCCATTCGAGAGGATATCGCTTTCGTTTTCTCATCTCCTCGTTCACTACACTTTCAATGATGTTACAGGCTTCTTCCATCACCTTTGGAAACTTGGGTGGTGGGTCGGTCTGTCGACCATTGTACCTAGGCACACCACAAAGAAACTGTTAAATACGTTTAACCGTAATGACATTCGGTGACCTACCAATGTTGTGCAGCCTCTTCCATATCGTGCTCGTTGCTGTGATCGTTTCTCACAAAGAACGCCGTCCGATGAGGGCTTTCCACTACTCGATCAAAAAGCCACCATTTGTTCTGTTTCCACTGACGGCTAGCATGAAGCATAGTATAGAAAAGTCTGCGTAGTTCAAGTGAACATAAGATGGATGGCACGAGAAAGAATCGACCAATCTCACTTACCTGCATGCAAGATCGGGTGGCAGAATGGAATTGTGCAGTGTACATGGCGTGTGCTCGGCTACGTGCTCCGGAGAGATGAGCGTGAGCGGGGGTTGTCGTGCAATTTGCATTTTATTATTGGCATCAGATGAATTGGGCGGTCTGAGAAGAGCCAGAAATTCGGTGTTGGTAACCGGTTTTGCTTTAGAGCTGGGCTTCGCGGGAGACGAGGACGAAGACTGGGTGGAAGTTTTTGACGGGGTCGTTGTTCCGGAGCCTGATGCAAGCGAGCCATGCGATGTAGACGACGGGGAAGCGCACTCATCGCGACCCTTACCCTTCAGCCACCCATCCAAGCCAGGGTTCGAAGAGACCTTTCGCTTCTTTCGAGGGGGTTCTGAAGGTTGCCGCGCGCGTAATGACTTGGCCGCCGCTTCTACGTCTCCATTCAATCGTACCAGCGCGTCCAAGAGAGTCGTCTGCTCGAACTCCAACGGGTGTACGAGGCTGGAGAGGATGGCGAGGAGGGTATCGGTGTCTGTATCCGTGTTGGCCATGGCGAAGACAGTTCTTGACGCGCAATGACACTGTGTTTTTGTAGTTGGATTGGGTACGGGGGTGCCTCGGGCAGTGAGTGAGCAATTAGAAAGCAGCACGTCACTGTGCATACAGTCCGGACAGCGACTGGGCCCGTCGCGCGCACGAGTCAATAAACGCGTCGCCACGCGAGCACGTGACTCACGCGTCCCCATATGGCATGCGCTTTCTACCGAAAGATACCACGGACCCCGGAGGACGGGGCGAAGCTCTTAAGCGCGACCGTCATGTCGGTGGCTGGTAGAAAGTATGATCCCCTAATGGCCGTTGGCACAGGCTCTTCCTGGATGAGGGAAGCCTCCGCAAGGAAGCGCAGAATCTTACCGGTTCGTGCTGTACCCTGGTCTCGTATCCTTGGGCCAGGCTTCCAGCTGATAAGCGTTTGTGTAGTTCTCCTTCTTCACCATCGCCCTGGCATTCTACTTTGTGCACTTCTACGTGGACTGGTTCTCCGTCAAGCAGGTTCCAGGAAGGCGCGAAGTCTACTCTGTTCCAGATTTCTCGCATCTCGCCAGCCATTGCTCCGACATACCCCCCATACCTGCCTCCTCCTTCGTGGGCCGTCAAGACGCACTTGCTCGTACTCTTCATTCCTTGAACGCTAGTGCATACATTGCAGAGCCAGGTGCCAGCGCGGGATTCTTCGCCAACCTATCGGGCTCTTATTGGCACCTCTCCGAACGTCCACTTTTGCTTATCGTCCAGCCCCAAGCGAACGGACTAGGGGCGGTTAGTGCTAACATATCCATCCTCACACCTGCATTCGAGGAAACCCGGGCCAAGTTGCTCTCTATTCCAAGTGCCGCAGACATCACCTACATTGCGTGGCCTGAGGACGCCGATCCCTACGCCCATGCGTTGAGCTTGGTCTCAAATCTAGACGGCACAACGATATTTGTGGACGGAGACGTCAGAACGTTCCTCGCAGACGGGCTGCAGAAGGCTGCGCCACAGGCCCACGTTGTCAATGCTCCAACTGAACTCAGGCAGCTACGAGAGCGCAAGAGTTCGGAGGAACTTAATATCATGAAGTGCGTCAACGAAGTAAGTTTCCTTTCCTTCGCCGCGTGAGTTGCAACTAACGTTGCGTCCTGTACTTCGCAGGTTACCGTGCTTGCTATCCGTGCCACGCAGAAGCGCGCGAAGATTGGGATGCGTGAATCTGAAGTCAGAGGGCTTATTGAGGGAGCCTTGTCTGCCGCTGGACTGAAAGATGCCTCTGCTCTGACACTTTTTGGAGGTACTGTGTAATTACAACGTTCGTCGCAAGGTTTCTTACCTTCCATCAGAAAACGCCGCTTTGCCGCACGGGTCGGGCACCGACCGCATCCTCGGCTCGGACGACTACATTCTCATTGACTGTGGCGGATCATTGCACGGGTATCATAGCGATGTGACTAGGGTACGTAGAGTCAAGACTATGTTCAGTCTGTCGTGCTAACTCTCTTCGCAGACCTTTGCACTCCCCGATTCCACGATTTCAGACGAACACTTGGCAATCTGGCGCCTTGTACACACCGCCCAGCAAACAGCGCTCGCTACTGCCGGGAATGGAACAGTGACAGCTATGGTGGACCGTGCTGCCCGCGACATCATCCGGAGTGAAGGGCTTGGGCAATATTTCACTCATAGGCTCGGCCACGGTACGAGTGCAGTGTGTCATGATATCATGACCTGTCTCATTTTCCCCATAGGGATCGGCTTGGAGGTTCATGAGTCTCCCTACCTTCGTGGGGGAACGGACGATATAATCCTTACTGGCCACACTTTCTCTGACGAGCCGGGGGTGTATATCGAAGGAAAGGTGAGCACAATTGAAGCTCACGCCACTAAAGCTGCTCGAACTGAGGATTCGTTTGATAGGTTGGCGTGCGTTTGGAGGACTGCTTTTATATTGATGAGGATGGTACTGCGAAGTATCTTACGCAGGGTGTAGGGGGAGCAGCTGTCGATCCATGGCACATATGATGAATGCCTTGGTTCTGGTTATTGGAGGTACTGTACCAGTCGGATCTCAGTAACACCCTAGCACAATAGACCAAACCAGTTGTACATCCAGTCGCTATATAGGGTGGGATGGTTGAGCGTGCAGCAGGGGGGATAAAGCGTTAAGAACCACCATTACAGATCATAACCTGGCGAAAGCACCGAATCCAGTCTGAGCAAGGATGTCCCGGAAGCGCGGGCCGTCGGAGCGCTAGAAGTGGAAAATGTTTCGAGCGCCGGTGAATACAGGTGCCATGTCGGAGAAGGGCCTTGCATACCTTCTCTCCTGTTCATATCCGTCTCTCACCTTCTCCCCCACTTGGCTTGCCTCCGCACTGTACCAAAATGCCGTCACCAGAAGAGGCTACGACGTCTAGCCCGCCGCCGGCTGCTGATGCACCTGCCCCCACATTCAAGTCTCTAGGGCTCATCGACCCCCTCCTTGAGTCGCTCGCACAAATGAACTTCAAAGCCCCGACGGACATCCAGTCAGAAGTACTCCCCCATGCGCTGCAGGGGCGCGACATCATCGGTGTTGCCTCGACGGGCTCCGGCAAAACCGCTGCGTTCGCACTCCCCATCCTGCAGAAGCTCTGGGAAGACCCGAAGGGGCTCTTCGCGTGTGTCATTGCGCCGACGCGCGAGCTCGCCTTCCAGATAAGCCAACAATTCGAGAGCATAGGGGCCGCGATGGGCGTGCGCTGCGTGACTATCATCGGCGGTGTCGACATCCAGCCGCAGAAGATTGCGCTTGCGAAGAAGCCCCATATCGTCGTCGCGACGCCGGGACGGCTCTTGGAGCACTTGGAAGAGACGAAGGGGTTCAGCCTGAGGAACTTGAAGTTCTTGGTGAGCCAAGACGCTCCTTTCTGAAACATCATGTTCATTCATGGTGTGAGAATAGGTTCTTGACGAGGCGGACCGTTTGCTCGACATGGACTTCGGACCCAAGCTTGACCAGATCCTGAAGCTCATTCCAAAAGAACGAACGACATACCTATTCTCCGCGACGATGACCACCAAAGTCGCGAAGCTGCAACGAGCCAGCTTGTCAAATCCCGTCCGTGTGGAAGTAAACTCGAAGTAGGTTCTTCTTCGCCTCCTTATGCCTTCTCATCTTAGACCCACACGACAGATACTCGACTGTATCAACACTGCTACAATACTACCTCCTTATGCCCCTCCCCCAAAAGGATGTCCATCTTATCTACCTTGCCAATAACCTCGCTCAGAACTCCATGATCGTCTTCACCCGCACCGTACATGATGCACAACGGTATGCGGTCGTTCAGGTTAAAGAGAAACACGGTCGTTGACGGCATTCGCAGGCTATCTATCATTCTACGGTCCCTCGGTTTCCCAGCAATACCACTCCATGGGCAACTAAGCCAAAGTGCACGGTTAGGTGCGCTAGGGAAGTTCAAGAGCGGTGGTAGGAAAGTGCTGGTTGCTACGGATGTTGCGAGTCGGTGAGTAATCAATATTCTCTCCCTCAAACCCTCTGGCGAATCTTTGCGGTCTCCAGCGGCCTCGATATCCCCTCAGTGGACGTTGTCATCAATTACGACATCCCCACGCACTCAAAAGACTACATCCACCGTGTGGGTCGCACAGCGCGTGCTGGCCGGTCCGGAAAGTCCATCACGCTTGTCACGCAGTACGACGTGGAACTTGTATTGCGCATAGAGCAAGTCACAGGAAAGAAGATGGAGCTATGGCCGGTGGACAAAGAGGAGGTCGCACTCCTTCGCGAACGAGTAGACGAGGCGGGGCGGCTGGCATCGGCAGAGATGAAGGAGCAGGGTATCAAGGGCGGGCATGGTAAGAAGCGCAAGCGGGACGACGGCGGAGGAAAGGATGATATGGATAGAGACGACGACGTGGTGGAGGCGGGCATGCCGAAAATGAAAAGGAAATCGAAGGGGCGAAGGTGAAGGTGAACGATGTGTTCCAGCCATCCCGTATGTTGTTGTATTGCTCGAGATCTATTACACGCTACTTCATAAACATCAGGTCCGAACGCAACACATACTTGTCCCCCTTCAAGACTGGGGAGCCTTCGTGCAGCAAGCAGTCTTGACCGTGGCTTGGGAACACATGTCAGCCAAGATTCGGTCGCTGAAGCAACAAGTTTACGAACCGGTGTAATAGGGCAGTTCCCCGAGTCAGCGGCGGGACTATGGTTTCTTGCTGCTTTCCCCGCTGATCCTTGTAGAAAATTGTCTATTAAACACAGCAATGCGAACGCAGTAAGACTCGCGTGGGACGCAATACAAGCAGGCACCACGCACCTCGCCGCCCTCCACCCCGTCTTGTGCGCCAGTCAAATAGACGAGCAGTGTCCACTCCGACTTCGCTCCAGTCGCTGGGTCGCGCACCGAGTCATCATAGTGGGGACCAAAGTACTGTCCGCTGGTGTACTTGTATAGCCTTATGTTCGAGTTTAGAGAGTGTGCTGCCCGCGCGGTCGTGCCGGCAGGCCGCTTTACAGATGCGGGGTAAGGGAATTCAGGGAGATGGGGCGCGAGAACAGTGTGTAGCTGCTGTGCAAATTCAACAGAGGGGATGGACATGCGGTCTTGTAGCGAGTGGGGAAACGGTCAGCTTAGGTCAACGGTTTGAAAATACAGGAGAATGTGGAGGGACGTACGGTTCACTCGATCAGCCTCCCCTCTCTTCTTTGGGGGCGTGAGCTCGAGTGGGAGGCTGTCGATAAGCTTCACATATGCTTTGCACTCCGCCGGAGAGAAGAAGTCCTGCACACGATTTCAGCGGGCAATGGGACAGTTCGTGAATGAGTGCGGATCGCATTGCGTGAACTAGCACGGACATCTATGAGAATGATTTGATCGTCGAGGAGAACATTACACTCTAAGCCCTCCTTAGGGGATACAGTGGGAAATGATATCTGAGGAAGTTTCAGAGGTGTAGAAGGTGCAGGCGGAGGACCACGAGTTTTCTTTGCCATGGATGTGATGGTGGACAAGGAACGACGTAAAGTACATATACTTGGCATATAGGGTATGGGGGGAATCAGGCACGGAAGTAAAGGGATGATTCTCCTAGAGTATGAATTTGCGACAAATCTAATGCCCCAAGTCACTTTGCCGGAGTGGTTAACGGGATCGCCTGCTATTCATAGCTGCTAGCGGTTGGGCTTTGCCCGCGAGTGTTCGAATCGCTCAGGTGACGCTTTTTTGTCATCCCTTTTATATAACCACGTTAAAACAGCGATATACATATTACATAGAAGAACTACAGCTGCACAAATATCAAAACATGGACGAAAGCGGTAAGCAGTGTGACATGTGTATATAAATGCTCATAGATCGTCCGGGGCCCAAAGAACACATCTCCCACTTCCATTCCCAGAGGCGATGCGTTCTATAACGTTTGGGTGCGAACAAGTCACTGCTTGTACGGCTGTGATCCTAAAAGAATACGTGAGGATATGCAAAACTGGATATACTTATCTGAACTTACTTCGTACGATCGGCAAGCTTCGCAATGTGATCGCCCTGGAATTTCGCATGAGCGCAGGAGAATGTAGGAAGTGGGGTGCATACTGACCTTGCAGGAGTATACATCGACGGAATGGTCCATGTTTCCGATCTGAAAACTATAAGCGACTCGTTAGGTATCTTATTCATGAGGACAACGTACTGTGAAGTGAGGGTACACATCCGGGTTCGGTGTCCATTGAGCTTTCAGGATGGTAAGCCATTTCCCCTTCAGATGAAAGTCAGTATGGAAACACGAGCAAAAACACCGAGCGAATATACCGTCTGGCAGTTGTGCTTGATCTGGCCGAAGGGACGAGACGAGGGGAATGGTGCTTCCTTGACGAAGGCTGAAGGCTTGTAACTCCATACTGTCATAATACACGAGCTTAGCCTAAGCACAGGGAACCAGCGACGTGATCAGATTACTTACACCGTATCGTGTCGTCATAACTTGTGCTGACGATGGACCGTCCACTGGGATCCCAGAACGCGGAGCTCACTGACTTGCCGTGTTGCCATTCAGAGCGCTTGGTTGCTTGTCCGCTCTTAGACGCAAGTAGCTTGCCGATTGCCTCACTGTCAACCTCATTGGGGCCCACAATAGTGTCTACAGCCTTTGTTTTTCCCTTGCGCGGCGAATTCATCGGAGAGTTAGGGGTAGAACGGAGGGCCCTCCCACTAAGGGTCTCGAGCATCCGCGTATCCCAGACTCTGCGCTATGATGAGGAACTGCAGTCAATGAGGTATATATGGATGCTTACTGCAGCTGGCGGCTGTTGGAAGCGGTCACGAGGAAGTATGGGCGAGTGGGGTTAACGCTAACACTACCAATCTTCTGTTGAGAAAGTTCGTAACGCTTCGCGTGGGAGCGATGTGCCCGAAGGTCCATGTGAGTGAGACCACCCATAGCATCCGATATCCACATTTCGTGCCCGTGTGGAGGAAGATCAATTGAAGTAAGCAGGACATCGTCGGAAGCGTATACTTCCGACGAAATCCCGGACGCGAGCGATAGGGACCGGATGGTGCAGTCATAGGCACTGGTGTAAACCTATAAACAGCGTCAGTACAATCTACATGTTTGTGATCCCTAGACATACACTAAATGCGTCTATTGGGTCGAATTTGATCCCGGATATAGACGATTTCGAGGTGGCAGGCCAATGCATTTGGAGTCGATAGTATTTGCCCCCTTCCCTGTCTTCCACAGGGGTAGGATCGTCGTCGTCGACATCGTCGACAGGCGCACGCGCATCCCAAATGCCAAGTTCTCCGTGTTTGTCTATGTGAAACTGTCGATACAAGAGGTTCCAAGAAAGAGAAGCATATCCACTGACCACCGAAGAGTATAAGATCCTTCGTCGGCTCTGGGTGGTAGGCAGCGCTATATACTCTGTCTTGGGTCACTTTCGCGCGTGCAACGATCTTGAGTTTCCCGAACTTCTCTTTCAGATCCTTCACTTCAGCTTTCTCCTGCTTGTCATCATCGAAGTCGAGCACGTCGTCCCCGCTGACGCCTCTGGGTCTTGGAGTTTGCAATAGAATTTGGAACGTAGAGCGGAGCGCGGACAACTCTTCTGAAGTAAGATCGTCTCCCATGGTGTCCAGGTCCAATTTGTGGTGGCGAGGACGCTTAGCCTCCCTCTCCCGCTCGGCAGCTTCCAAGCGTTCCTCCTCGTCCCTTCGCCTTCGCTCCTCGTCGTCGCGCTTCAAACATGGTTCGAATGTAATTAACCGCTGAGACAGTGCGACATTACTTACTTCGCGCTTCCTTTTCGCAGCAGGGGTCTCGTTGGGGTCTATAGGCGTCTTCCGAAGCCTCGTAGACTGTCGCGTGGGCATGGCCGGCTCCTTCGGTTTCTTCACCCGTGGTTGGACAGGTTTCGCAGTGGACTTTGCTTTGACAGAAATGGCTGCTGCGGCATCTGCAAGGTCCAGCTGTGCGAGGAGAGCACGATTCCGCGCAATATTTGCTTGACGCTCCCTCTCACTGCGGCGGTCAACGTCTGACCACTCCAGACGCACGAGGACAGGTGGATACTTACTAGTCGTCAGTATCAGACATGGCTGTCTATGCCTATAGGCGTTCAATTGGTCGCAGAGATAAACGGGTGGAGAGGTGTCAGATAGGAGGGGGTATTGCTGTTTGAGGAAGGCAGTCACAAGGTTCGTGGACGCGTCCAGGGCTTGGGGCGGTGTCCCTCCGCATCGCGAAACATTAGGCGCGTTATGTCACGCGCCCCTCACGCGTGACCTTTGGCGTTGTCACACAGCGTCAAAACGTCTGAGAGGAAACCGCCATGTACGGAGAAACATTCGAGAAGTGTAGGAGCAAACGCGAGTCAATAAATTATCCCCAAGCACATCTCCAGTATTTATGTATTACTATTCACTCCCATATTCACAACAAATGTACTGCGACCCCCACGAGGCAAAACAAGTACCTTCTCCGCTCCATGAACTTGATGCGTCTCGCATCCAGGAACAACGCTCTGACGCATCCGATGCTCGCCTGGGATGGGTAACGCGGTGACACCTATCTTTGGAAGAACTAGCTCCCCATGGTGCAGAGCAATGAGGGTCACTGGGGTAGTGAACGTCTCGCCGTCCTGGAACACAAGTGAGCGCACGTCGGCATTTGAGGCAAATAACCACTCTTACTTTTGCAACGAAATCTCCCCTTTTGCATCCGCTTACCAGCCAGTCGCTTATAAGATCTTCAATGTCGTACCGCATCAGGTAGCTTTCGACTTTGGTATCTTCGGGCGGCGCCCAGTGGAAGGACGTTTGGATGGTGAGCAGTGCGGAGATGGGCTGGCCGGCATACAACGGTCGTGTGCGCTTCACTATCTTCTCTTTGCCATCGGAGAACGGGTTCTCCAGGATCTGCAGGCGAGCAGCTGCAAGAATCTGATACAGCTCTTCAGGATTTGAGTAGAAATCGGCAAAGCGGACTACTGACATGCATCTGAGGGACATCGACAGGGATGACAATCTCTCGCCACTCGCCAAACGAGGCGGGTAGCCTCTTCTGGTTGAGAATCTGCGAGCGATGTCAGGAAGCTTCCTGCAGGAATATGATTTTAACTGACCTCCAAGACCCGGCGAATCCCTGAACCCAGCTTGTCGTCGCCCGACTTGACTTTTGAGGGAACAAGCTCGCCTGTGACCCCGTACACCTCTACCCAAGCTGCGTCCGTCTCAAGAGCTTGTACGAGCTTGTCCACAATGTCCTGACGGAGGGGTTCGATCTCTGGATCTTCTGAGACTGCTTGGATCGTAGCTTGTTCGATGAGCGACTCAACCTCTGTGATGTTGTTGAGAAATCGGTCATCATGGGCATTAAATATTTGTCACCTTCGCGCAACATGCGATATGATATGTGGAGCTTCAAACCCTCCCGAGCTATTGGGCATATCAGGCCTGCTGATAATCCAGTATAAACCGAAATGCGTACCCTGCCCCCGTATAGAGTCCATTTGGAAGAGGAACCTTCCAGGCTGAGCAGGCGTGATGGTCTGGCGATCAGGGAGTTCAAGCATAATTCACGCCAGTAGCGTGCAGTTTTACGTACGACGACGCTTGGTTTCTGCACCATACAGCTAGTGACTTTCACGCCGTTCGACTCTGTTTGGGACAGCAGCTGAGTGGTGCGCACTCGGACGTGTTGATGCGACGTCGTGGAGAGCGTGAACATGGTGAATAACCTAGACAGCCGTAAGAGAATTGCACATCGCCCCGTGGGTGACAACCAAACCTCGTTCCGCGGAAGAAGTCTTCGACGTTGATGGCTACGGGCAGTGATGTTGCGACCATGCGACTGAGGCTCAGAGTGCGGGTGATGTCGGGCTCCGAAGTTGTCACATATTCCACTGTAATGGTGACTTTCTGAACGGACGACGTTCAGCCCAAACAACGTCTTGGAGACATGCAATGCGCACCATGTAGTGATACGCCGATGCGTCTGAGTGAGGTATTGATGCTACGACGGTTTGTCCTTGGCTAAGATCTAAGAACGTCACCGTGTCGCTGTCCGCACGGAAAGGAGGGGGATCTGTTGTGAGGCGTCAGCACATTGGAAGAGGATGGATCCACTTGTCGGCTTACCCTCGCCGATCATTTTCGCCTCCGCATATTTGAAGGTGATGCCGGAAGGACCGCTGAGCTTCACTACCGCCGTGGCAACGTCGTTTCGTCCCGTAGAGAGCACGAGTACGACCCTCGAGGGCATGCCAAGTTCGACTGTAGCGATGATTTAGTAGGGTGTGGATTTCGCTTTACAAACATACGCACTACAGGGAGGCTGTTTCAACTTGGCGTCAAGAGCCTTCAGGTCCTTCGGGATGTGTACCAGCTTAGGCATATTTCCGGCTTTGATCTGCTTCGCAGTCTTTGAGTGTTTCCACTGGAAAAGAAGTCGAGACATCTTGATTTGTGTACTGAACAGGCTGTACGTCCCAGCAGCCGACGACTAGATAGATGCACACGAGAACATTATCATCAAGTAGAATTCGGTGAGCATTGACTATCACTCACAGGGCAGAACAATGTGAGCTCGTTGGAACCCGGCGCAAGGCTCGAAAGTTTAGCCGTGAAAGATATCTTGCTATTTTCACGGCCACTCAGCTGAAGTTCCACCTCGTCCACGGGGAGATCCTACAGGACTTCGTCGTCAACATGAACAGCTTCTTGGGGTACAATGCGACTTACGCAAGGTAGTTTGTTTCGGACCACGACACGAAGCAAGGAGCCATCACGACTTCCCGCCAGCTCGGCGTCATTGCTCGCCAAAGAAACCGACAGAGCTGAATGGTCCGGGAAGGGCGTCTCTGAAGTGGGGCGAATTTGTGAGCACAGACGACCAAACCGATCGAGAGCGCTCGTACCAGAATCCAGTGCCTCCGCGGCATCTTGAAGCGAAGCCACAAGTCCTTCGATGTACGCTTTGCTATCTTCTTCGCCTATTAGCAAGTCTTTGCCCATGCTGTCTACGTACGCTCGTAGAAAATGCAAGAGCACGTGTATCCACTCCCTATCCTTCGCTTTCCCTGCTGACTCGTGGATGGTGAGTGCCCTGTTAAGCATGAAGGCCTCAAGCGACGTCCATCCCTGAGGCGAATAATGCGCGGGCAAGGACGTATATGTCTGCAACGCATTGTTGAGCCGGTTCCGATGCCTAACGTGTCCGGTGAGCACGAATAAAACGATACGGATATACGTAGAGATACACGCACACGTCCAGTGCAGCGAGAGAGCCGTGCAGCTTCAGCGCGAACTTCCGGCGGCCGGAGGTAGCATACAGCTCAATGGCGCGGTTGGTCACGCTGACGTACAAGTCGTAGAGCGCGTCTTGCTCCCCGAGGGACGCAAGTAGTTCCGTGCGAGTAATCGTCAAGGAGCCGCGTTTCATCTTAGGGTCCTTCTCGGCGAGATCGAGAGCTGAGGGTAAGGCAAGCGAAAAGGGCGGCTTCTTGGGGAGGAAGCCGGACGCGATCCCCAAGATGTCCAGCTAGTAATTCGTTGAGCTTTCTACCCTCTAACGGGGATTCACAGACTTACTTGTTGACGGGCGAGTTCTACCAGCTCACCCTTCGCGGCGTTGAATGACGCCTGAGCCGCTTTCTCGAGCTGTAGCGAAGCCGCCCATTCGTCGCTCTGGTCCACTACACTCAAAGCTGACGAGTATATCCATGACTCGATGAAGAATGGCGCGAGCGTGTTCTGATATGCGGAAATGTGAACTTTGGTTGTCTACGGGCTAGAAGCACCCCACTCACCTCCACTTCTCGCAATGTCCTCGCGAACGTGCTCAGGAAAGAAGCAGCCTTCCGACACAGTTCTTCCATGTCTGCAATACGGCTCAGCAGAGTGCATTGTCGAGCTAGAAGATATATGCGGAAATCGAAGACGGAGATGGTGTTAGCCAGGATGAGGTCGCGATATGGCTTCTTAGTGACGGAGAGCAGAGGAGCAGAGTCATCCGTGGGTATGGGGGTGATCAGAGCTCCGAACCAGGAGAGGTTCTTCTCCCGGAGGACTTGAGAGAAGGTTCCTTCTAGTTCGTAGTACTGTTGCAGGGCATCTTCGTGCAGGTTCATGCCTTCGAGGGAGTTGGCTACGCTTTCCTGAAGGTAGGCACTCCCTCAGGTTATGGAGAGGAATCATACAATACAGGCGCACCTTCAATATGAAGAACGTACAGAAGTTCCACCCCGGCATCTGACGTTGCCCCTCCGACCGCTTCACTTCTTCCTCCCGCTGCGTAAGAGCCGCATTGAATGCTGACAAGATGCCCTCCTTGACTTTCGTGACGAGATCTGCCCATACGGTCGGGTTGTCCTTGTCGGCGGACCAGACAAGCTGCACACATCTTCAAGATTGATCAGAGGCGAAGATAAACGCATAGCCTAGACACAACTGACCTGTCTCTCTTGTCTACGTTGAAGTCCGCCTTGACCTTGTCAAGCACGGACGTCTTCATCTGGAATATCCTACCCTGCGCGACGCTCTGGTCCGGGCGGACAACATGCACGATGAGCCATTCCTGGTTCTTGCGCTGGATTATGGAGGAATGCCACTCTTTGATCTGCTTGCGTGTAGTAGCTCGATACGCCTCGCTATCCTTTAAATGACACAATGAGGTACAGCCCGATAGAGACGAGCGGATGTATTAATCACCTCGCAGATGAATATATACAGGTGTAGCAACGGCTTGTCTAGTACAGTCTGGGGCACTTGGGAGGTAGTCTGCTCGTCGCGCAGGGTCTCCAGAGGAACGAGCTTTACATCGAGCTCCTGGATGGACCGGAGGGCACTCTTTGCTGCGGACTTCCAGTGTAGATTCCGAAGGGGAAGCTGGGAGGCCAAGGACGCGTATATTTGCTTCCAATGGTCGGTGGAAAGGAAGACGAGGGGGCCGGAGTATGTGATTGTGACCCGCTGCGCCGACATGGTGGAGAACGAACGCTGCCGGAGATTGCCTGGCCCCCTTTAAACCTCCTGTCTGAACCTCCCCGAGTATCCACTAGGTCAGGTTGCTTGAGAAACACTTCCGGCGGGTGCCTGCAACGAAAGGGGGATAGGAGAACACCAGACGATCGGAACGAGAAAGCGCAGGCAAGCAGAGAGATGTAGCAGATGTTTAGACGCCGACCATGTCGCGGTCCGGGGAAGGGGCCCGAGGAGGCGGCACGGTGAATATCCGAGACGGACCCAGCAGCGCCGGCGTCGACGTCATCTTTTTTCTGTCACCGCCCCCCAGACGGGCGAAACGCTGGGAAGCGAAGACCAACGAGGACTGGGTGACACACCAAGGGCGTCGCACCAGACTCGAACGTTCGGTCCAATCACTTTACCTCGAGGTCTGGCTGACGGCGACGGGGAACGCACCCGGCACGTCCCCGATTCGTGATGTCCGCGCAGTCTCGAGCTTGCGGAATATTTTCGTTGCTATAAAGGCCAGGACACCCGCCCGCGCCGGACTCCTCGAGTTTGATCCCCACCCCTTTCCCTGTCGTGCTCTCTCCCGCTAACCATCATGTCGTTCCGACCTTTTCCCTTCTCCCTGCATACAACCGCTGTGGCCGTCATGACCTACGGCTACATGGCTCTCCCTGACGTTCTTGCAGGCAACATTCCTATCCAAAATCTGAAGGGTGGTCATTTTCAGTTCTTGACAATCCAGGGGTGAGAGGCCAGTCAATGTCCGCTCGATCCATGCCACTCACAGTCAGACAGTCTCTGTGTTGCATGGTTGACCATGGCGCTCAGCGTGGGGTGTGATCTTGTCCCGGCGTCCAGTGAGTGTGGTCGTGTGCCATCCTATTCGTCGCTTTAATGGTCGAACGTGCGTTGCAGAAATCCTCAAAAACGCCAAACGTGCACTCCTTATGGGTGCTCTACCAGTACGCAGCACCTTCTTTGCCCTCTTCTTCCTGCATGCTCAGACCCATATACAGCTAGCTATCGTAATCTCCGCGATATATTGGACCCTACTCCTGGCTTTTCCTCATCTAATTCTGCTTGAAGACCCAGAAGCATCTTCCGCAGCCACAGTACCCGAACCGGAGCGATTGCCCCTTCACACAGACCTCGCAATACATGCAGCGCCGGCGATCTCCCTAATCATCGACTTTTACTACTTGGAACGGAAGTATTCCAAGAACGTCAGCCGCTACGGTGCGCTCTGCCTTGCCGCAGTCTTGGGCACTTGGTACGCGTGCTGGGTTGAGTATTGCGCGAGTTACAACGGATTCTGTACGTCAATGCCGTGTTTGGCTACCTCCAAGATACTGTAGCTGACAACCCCCCGTCCAGTCCCGTACCCGTTCTTGACAAACAATCCCTTTGACGTCCGTGTGGGCATTTATGCCGGGGCTACGCTCTTTGCTGCAATAGCCTTCATGTTCTTGAACGCGCTCCATCCCTAATGCTCACAATATAGTCTTACTACAATCACTCTACTATAATACACCGTGTCTTACAGTACGATGTATGCTGCGCATACGGATTTATTTGTATAGCGTTGATTTTCAGAAATAAAGATCCCATAGTGGCTCCTATAATAGGCGCTTATGACGCGCCCACGAGTCACTTCAGATCGAGATCTTGCCCCAGAAACGCGATCGTCTCAAAGGCCTCGAGTCAGCTTGACTCTCCTCATCCTCTATCCTCTGACACGCCGATCCCACAACATCAATTACCAAAATGTCCGAGCAGCCGACCAAGCAGAAACTATGGGGCGGCCGCTTCACGGGAAAGACCGACCCGCTGTGAGTGGGACTTTCGTGTCGATCAAACACTTGCGGATGCTAACCTGAGCAAGTATGCACGAGTTCAATCAGTCATTGCGATATGACCAACGCATGCACGCTGCGGACATTGCGGGGTCCATCGCGCACGCGAAAGGCCTGACGCGCGTAGGCATCTTGACAGAGGAGGAACAACAAAAGATCGTGGACGGCCTCAAGGCGGTCGAGGAGGAGTGGAAGCAGGGCACCGTGAGCCCGAGCAGCGCAGACGGCCCGCAGCATCGCTGATACGTTCCGCAGTTCAAAGTCCAGCCCGACGACGAGGACATCCACACCGCCAACGAGCGCCGGTTGACCGAGCTCATCGGCCCCCTCGGCGGGAAGCTGCACACCGGCCGCTCGCGCAATGACCAGGTCGCGACAGACATGCGTCTCTGGCTCCTCGGGGAGGTGCGCACCGTCGAGGAGCGCCTCAAGGCCCTCATCCGCGTGATGGTGGAGCGCGCGGACAAGGAGCAGGACGTGCTCATGCCCGGGTACACCCACCTCCAGGTTCGTCGCCGCGCCCACTCCCGCGTCCGGGCGCAGCACACTCACGTCTCGCAACGCAGCGCGGGCAGCCGATCCGGTGGTCACACCTCCTGCTCTCGCACGCGTTCTCATTCCGCGCGGACCTGGAGCGCCTGCAGCAGCTCGTCCCGCGCGTGTCGGTGCTCCCGCTGGGCTCGGGCGCGCTCGCGGGGAACCCGTTCGCGGTCGACCGCGAGTTCCTCGCGCGCGAGCTCGGCTTCGCGTCCGTGGCGGAGAACAGCATGTACGGCGTGAGCGACCGCGACTTCATCGTCGAGTTCATGATGTGGGCGAGCCTCGCGATGACGCACGTCAGCCGGATGGCGGAGGACCTCATCATCTACTCGACCGCGGAGTTTGGTTTCGTCACGCTCAGCGACGCGTACAGGTGCGTTGGGCGCGTTTATGAAGACACCCATTTCGCTTAAATCCTCGTATGAACAGCACTGGATCGAGTATGATGCCGCAGAAGAAGAACCCTGACTCCTTGGAGCTGCTCCGGGGCAAATCGGGCCGTGTGTTTGGCGACGTACGTGGGGTGTCCTTACTGTACGCAGCGGTGGCGCTGACCCTCATGTTCGCAGATGGCTGGGTTCTTAATGACCTACAAGGGTCTGCCCTCTACGTACAACAAGGACCTGCAGGAGGACAAGGAGCCCCTGTTCGATGCCGTCGACACCATCTCGGCGTGCCTCCCGATCGCCGAAGGTGTTATTGCCACCCTTGAGGTACAGCGCGCTCTTCATTTAAGTTCATCTCGTCCCTCACTAGAACCCCCTCCTAGATCCATGCTGATAAGATGCGCGCGGCGTTGACGATGGACGTGCTCGCCACGGATCTCGCGGACTACCTCGTCCGGAAAGGGGTGCGTACCTCAGCACCGGTCTCACTCGCCGCCCGCTAACCCGCTCGCGCGCCCCTGGGTGCTGTCGCGCGCCGATCGCAGGTGCCCTTCCGCGAGACGCATCACGTCTCAGGACGGGCGGTCGCGCTGGCGGAGGCGCGCGCGTGCCAGATCAACGACCTCTCGCTCGAGGACCTGCGCGGGCTGCACGCGAAGTTCGAGGAGGACGTGCTCGCCGTGTTCGACTTTGAGGCGAGCGTCGAGCGGCGCCAGTCGATTGGCGGGCCCAGCCGGAAGATGCTGGAGCGCCAGATTGCGGTGTTGCGCGGTGCCATTGCCAACTGAATGGGGAGGGTTAAAAAAGGCCGTCCGACGGTACCCGGGTGCGAACCGCACGGATGATGGGCACCGGCCGGGGAGTGTATGCGTGTGTACAACACATGGACAATTACTTGTGGTAGACGTTGATAGCGTTGTATGTACTCTGTATAAGAAAAGTCCGGTTTGTGCGGAGGAAAGCTGGTGAATGCCAGATTCTTACACCGCGGTCGTCCGGGAGCAGACCGGCAGTGTCTGTAAGAGGAACCGAGACGCAGCAGCCGGGCGCTAGCGGCTATCATCGCTCTGCCTCACCGCCAACTCAACAGCAACACCGCCCCCCTCATACCCCTCTACTGCCGCCTCTCAGCGACGTTTCGCAGGCCCGCCAGTCCTTACCTCTCATTGCCCCTTTCTCCCATCTTCCTTGCCTGCTTCGCTCCCTCGCAGCACTGAGTGCTCGCCCCGCGTCCTTTCACACACCTACAACTACTTTCACAACCGCTAATACCGGCAACTTCCCGCCATGGCCAGAGACAGACTCGCAGCGCTGAGGGTGGGCACCCATCCATTACCCGCGTCTGATACAAGCATGGTACTGACGAGCCGATTTCCGCGAGCAGGCGCAGCAACAGCAACAGGGGGGAGGGGGTTACACCAACTCGTGAGTGGCGGGTGCTCTTGTGCGCTGGTGCGCCCACAGGCGACGTGTGGGCTGAGCGCATGCGCCCACAGCGACTCGTACCCGATGCAGAGCACAAATGACTACCGCGCCCGCGCCCGCAACAACCCGTACGCACAGCAGGACGACCAGCCGGCGTACCAAGCACCCTCCGTCGTCCCCAGCACGACCAACCTCACCGCAGGCGGGGACAGCATGACGTCCTTCTACAGCGAGGTGCGTTTTCCTTGCACGACCGCCCATTCCCCCTGCGCGGTTCGCTGACTGCGCGGGCACGCCCGCCCCACGCAGATCTCGTCGATCCAGGACGACATCCGGACGTTCAATGACAACGTGCAGCGGATCTCGGACCTGCACTCGCGGTCGCTGAACACGGCGGACGACGCGGCGAGCCAGCGGACGGCGCAGCAGCTCGAGGACCTCGTCGCGGACACGAGCGCGCTGAGCAACGTGCTGAAGCGGCGGATCAAGGCGCTGCAGAAGCAGGGCGGCGGCGGGCGCGACGGCGAGATCCGCAAGCAGCAGACGGGGCTCGTCAAGCAGAAGTTCATGGAGGCGATCCAGAGTTACCAGACCGTCGAGCAGCAGTACCGCCAGAAGTACAAGCAGCGGCTCGAGCGCCAGTACAAGATCGGTGAGTCGCCGCCGTCGTCCCCGTGTGCTGTTGTGCGGGGGTGTGGGGCGGGGCGTTGACGTGACGTGTGTGCTTGCAGTGAAGCCGGAAGCGTCGCCTGAAGAGGTCAAAGCCGTCGTGGACGACGATCAGGGCGGCCAAATCTTCAGCCAAGCTCTGATGAATTCGAACCGTTACGGCGAGGCACGGTCCGCATACCGGGAAGTGCAGGAGCGGCATGCGGACATCAAGAAGATCGAAAAGACGTTGACGGAGCTCGCCCAGCTGTTCAACGATGTGAGCACCTTTGGCTGTGGAACCCGCCCGCGGCGGCTGACTTCGATCGCAGATGAGCATACTTGTGGAACAGCAGGACGAGCAGATCACCGTTATCAATGACACCGTGAAGGAGGTCGAGAAGGATGTTGAGACTGGGTAAGATGATCTCTTGTGAGGTGGTCTTACGTGTTCACTCACACTGGCGCAGTCTTAACTACACGAACAAGGCCGTTGATTCGGCGCGGGCCGCACGCAAGAAACGCTGGATCTGCTTCATCCTCTGCCTCGTTATCCTCATCATTATCGCCATCGTCGTCGTGATCTTTGTCATGAAGAACAAGAACTAGACGATTGGCGACGGCTCGCCGTTGTGTACCATATATTCTTATATCCTGGGACAGTTCTTTGGTTCTCTTTTCACATCGACGCACTCGTCATCTCGCATCCCGCTTATCTATCTTTTATTCTCGTTTTACGTGGTAATGGATCTGCGCC
The DNA here is from genome assembly GCA_900155495.1 of Porogramme epimiltina. Classification (NCBI taxonomy): domain Eukaryota; kingdom Fungi; phylum Basidiomycota; class Agaricomycetes; order Polyporales; family Polyporaceae; genus Porogramme; species Porogramme epimiltina. The sequence continues at coordinate 112,525 of FTLJ01000237.1, forward strand.
GTTCCGGCCCCGCCAGGCTGGACGGATTCACGGTATACTTGGCATTTACCCAGCTGGACGAGTGATACCCCACCGTATGCAGCAATCTACCTCCGTCCTCCCGAAGACATGCCGGCGCCGTCAATGAAGGGCCAAGAGCGGCGATACTGTGTCGGAAGAAGCAAAGGGGAAGGTGCCGGAGGAAGCGTGCGCGGTGCGTGGGCGACTGCGCGGAGGCCGTGTGGCCGAAGGTGCTGCTGTGCGAACCGCTCCGTGTCAGGAGGTCGGAGAGATGTGATACTCCACCGCTGACTGCCGCGTTTGGTGGTGAAAATCGCAACTCCAAAGGCCCAGGCCACGCGCGCCGTGGAGGCAGAGGGCAGTTTTCTTGAGACGCGCCGAAATCGAAGCGGTCGACAAGGGACGGGGCGGGACGTCGGCCGGGGCCTGGAAGAGCTCTCGCGAGGCACACGGCTGCTGAGGCGGCGAAGTGCGCGGAAGGGAGGGCGGCGTGTGTCCGTGTGCTGCTGCTGCCGCCAGCGTGCTGGGCTGGCGAGCCGATGCTGGGGGGCAGCTGCCAGGCTGGAGCCTCGTTCGCAGCCCAAGCCGAAAGCGGCGAGGCTGGCGGCCCCTGGCGGCGTTGGGCAACGCTGGGGACGCACCGCGCACCGCCTTCGCTCCTGCGCGGCGCCTGCTTACGGTGGCGACGGCAGAACAGAGCGGACGGCGTGATAAGGCTCCGTGTTGAATGCGAGCAGCTCGCGGCGGGAGATCGTCGGGGGGCGGGTGCAACGCAGGGGCTGCTGCTGGCAGGGGCCGGGGGGGCCACGGGGGCGAGCAGACGGTGTTTGGGCGCGACATGGCCGACAGGACGAGTGGCCGGGGCTGCTGCTGGCAGGAGACAGACGGAGGCTCGGTCGGGCTCGGGGCAAGACAGGAGCGGCCAGTGGCCAGTGAGGCGGCGGCGTCGGCTCTGCCGGGGAGCGGAGCGGAAGCGCGGATGGCCCTTCGGACATGGATCGGGCAGCGCGATCTGGTCATCCTGCAACGCCGCCACGCGATCTCAGATCCATATCTCGAGCTGACGCGGCCTCTCCCTCCCCATATAAGCCTCCAGCCCTCTCGCCCACACCCACTTCCAACCCCCTTGCTCGCATAACGCTCGTCTCCCACCCGTCCTGTGAGCGCCCTCCCCCGTTGCCCTCTCTCTCTGACGTCTGTCGCTGACTGGGCTTCTCCCGCAGACTCCGTTCCTCCCGCCCTCCCCCGCACACGACCGCCCGCCGTCTCCACCGCCATGCCTGCCAAGAAGCGCTGCCAGTTCCAGTCCGAGACCCCCTGCAACCAGGCGGTCCTCCGCATCGTTGGCAAATGCCCCCACTGCGTGCACGAGTTCTGCGGCACAGTGCGTACCCTATCACCTCGCGCATGAGTCATGCGGGTCTGACCTGCGGACCTCCTTTTCTGCCTTGCAGCATCGCATGCCTGAGCACCACGACTGCCAGAACCTCGAGAGCTGTAGGCAGCAGGCGTTCGAGAAGAACAAGGCGAAGCTGGAGAGCGAGCGTACTGTGGCCTCCAAGATGGCGACGGCATGACCTGCCCGCCCCGCCCCCTCCGTTCCGCCACCTTCCCTCCGTTTCCCCCTCCACCCATTCCTCGCTTGTGACGCCGGCCACGCTCAGCCCGTGGGGCGTGCAGGGCATGCCACCGCCCGGACCTCCTCTCCATCTACGCCTCATCTTCACGACCATGCATATCAGTGCTATCACGACATACGGACACATGCTATACCTCATAATACTTGGTCTCTACCCCCGTAACTCCCGGTGTTGCTTCTCCCCGCCTCTACCCCTTATTGCATCTGTGCCACATCGGTGTCCATACGTGTCTTCATATTGTTTTCGGTATTTGTCAATGTAGACTTTCTCTCGACGTTTATATGGGCTTTGCGTGTTCCTCGGACATCTTAAACCCCTTACTGCGCCATGTGGTGGGAAGATTGCCTGGCCCAATGGGCGGCGGACCAGACGGAACCAGGTCTGCGCAGTGAGTACGCTGGCATTCTATTCGTTCCTGGGTGCGCGTTTGTACCGCCTTGCCTTGTCAACGGGCCCTTGGCCACGCCAGCCTAGGCCGTTCCCCGACGTTCCGTGTCAGCCAACCTCACGACTAATCGATATGTCGTCGTACCGCCCCGTACACACACGCCGTAAGGGCTCTAACCCCATTGCTCTGCGACACTGCGGGGTAGACCGGAAATTGAGCGGTGCTCACCTGCGGGGTCACGCTATATCCCCACACTCCCATATGCGGTAGCCGAATTGCCTAATCGCGACGCTCCGGGCCGCGTATAAGAGTCAGATAGACCCACTATCCGATTTTCTGCAACCCCGCATCTCCCCTCGCGCCCCGTAGTGTCCGCATCGGCGACGCCGCACACCAGCAGGCAACGTAAGTAGCACCCGCCCTGTCCGCCTTCGACCCGTCGCGTCAGCCTGCTCACCCGCGGCCCCCTCCTCGCGTTAGGCAGCGATCTATCCGGAACGCATCAGAGCATTTATTTCACGTGCATCGGCATCGCGCAAGGATCGCTCCTCCCCGCACGTCCGTGAAATCTCTACACAACACAGGTGCGCGGCCCCGGCGGTGCTTCATATAGATGTGGCGGAGCGTCCGGTCTCACCCAATTGCCCCCTTTCCCATTCGCCCCCCGTGCTCACCGGACGGGTACCCGCTATGGCGACCAGACTAAAGCAAGTCACGGATCACCTCCAGTCGAAGATGTCAGACACTGTCACCGCCGGTGCGTTCCCCCTTCAGCGCGCCCGATCGAAGGAGATGGGAATCCGAACGAATCTGTCTGCTTTACAGAGAGCTGGAACGAGGTCCCCCTCGCGCCCCCCGATGCGTACGCGGTTTGCACCCGATTGTGGCGGGCGGGATGGAATGCTGAGGGGTGCTTCGCAGGATCTTCAAGCTCACCGCGTCATACAAGGCGGACTCCTACCCTGAGAAGGTCAATTTGGGTGTCGGCGCGTACCGCGACGACGACAATAAGCCCTGGGTGCTTCCCGTCGTGAAGAAGGTGCGCGGTCTCTTGTATATATGCATTCATCTCTGTGCACGTGTACGCGTCATTGGGGGCGTATTCTATGCATTTGCACGTCCGCGGAGGTTCCCTTCGCGACGGCGTCTCCTGCGGAGTTGCGATATCTGAATGGCGCGGCGACACGTATCCTTGCGCGCAAACGCCGCATACAAATACAATGCCCAACTTTTCCTGCCCGCTGCCCATCTTGTTCGCAGTCATGCTGACGTCACTGCTAGGCGACCGAACTGCTCGTCAATGACCCGGCCGTCGACCACGAGTACCTCCCAATCACCGGTCTGCCGGAGTACACGGCCGCTGCCGCGCGCCTGATGTTTGGCAAGGACTCCCCCGTGGTGACCGAGGAGCGCGTCACCAGCGTGCAGACCATTTCGGGAACGGGCGCGAACCACCTCGGGGCGCTTTTCCTCAGCAAGTTCTACCACTGGAACGAGAAGCGTGTGTACGTGAGCGACCCGACCTGGGGTGCGTGCCGTTCCCCACAACTTCTCCACCATCACCACGTTTTTCGTTAATTGCCTGCCTGCCGTCTGACCCCCCTTGCTGACGCCGCCCGATGCCCCGATGCAGTCAACCACCACCAGATCTTCCCGCTCGTCGGCGTCGCGGTGTCGACCTACCCGTACTACGACCCGAAGACGATCGGGCTCGCGTTCGACGCATACATCGCGGCGCTGAAGAGCGCGCCGCCGCGCTCGGTGTTCCTCATCCACGCGTGCGCGCACAACCCGACGGGCGTCGATCCGACGCAGGAACAGTGGGGCCAGATCGCGGATGTGATGCTCGAAAAGGGCCACTTTGCGTTCTTCGACTGTGCCTACCAAGGCTTCGCGAGCGGTGACCTGGACAACGACGCCTGGGCCGTGCGCGAGTTCGTCCGGAGGAGCGTCCCCATGCTCGTCTGCCAGGTGCGTGCGCGCGCGCGCGGGGCCCGCTCGAGGGCCTTCCCGCCAGGTCTGTAGTGTGTTGGGCTGGGCTGACCGATTGATGTGGCTGGCAGAGCTTCGCCAAGAACGCCGGGCTGTACGGCGAGCGCGTCGGAGCGCTGCACGTCGTGTCTCCGACGAAGGAGGGCGCGGCGCGGATCAAGAGCCAGCTGTCCGTGCTGGCCCGCTCCGAGATTAGCAACCCGCCTGCCCACGGCGCGCGCCTGGTGAGTGGCTTCTCTGCGATGTGGCGGCTCTTCTTTGCGCGTTTCGCTGATAGATGGTTGGGTGGGGTCGCGGCGGCGGACGTGATGCTTGCAATTCGTGTGCGCGCGCGCGCGTTTCGCAGGTGTCGCTCATCCTGAACAACGCGGAGCTGTTCGAGCAGTGGAAGGCTGATATCAAGACGATGGCGGGGCGCATCATCGAGATGCGCAAGGAGCTGCACCGGCTGCTGACGGAGGAGCTCAAGACGCCCGGGAACTGGGACCACATTGTGAACCAGATCGGGATGTTCAGGTACGTGCCGCCATCGCTCCCATTGTCCGCCGTTGCGGGGCAATCAGCGTTCCTTGCCGCGTGCCCGCGTGGGGGCGCGCACGGGCGCGCGTGCTGGCGGGGGGTGGGGGGGCCGAGCAGGGGCCCGTGCTCGCGGACGTCTGCGCCGCGGGCTTGGTCGCGAGGTGCTGGCAGGCTTATTACCGTCTGCGTTGCCTCTCGCCGGGCGGCGTGCTGTCGACCCGGGCCGACTGGCGCGTCCCACGTGGGGGGAGGATCCGCGAAGCTGGGACCGCGTGTGCCGCGCATGATGGGCTGGCGCGGCGGTGGAGGCGGAGGCGGCGGAGGGGGTGTCCCGCGCGCGGGTCGTCGGGTCGCCAGCGCGGGCGGGGAGAAGGCCGAGGTGGCACGACATGGGTGGGCGATGTGGGATCCGGCGTCACGGGACGAGGAGGGTCGGGCGGGCGCCCGTGCAGTGATGGGGAACCCGCGCGGCTGGAACGACGGGGGGCTGGGATGGTGTTGTGTTGTGCCGCGCGTGTGTGTGGATGGTGCCGGCCGAGGACGGGGGAGGGCGGGGCTGGGGCGGCGGAGGCCACTCGGTGGGGGGCGGCTGCGGGGTGACAGCGGGCGTTGGGGGACGTGTTTGCTGACGGGAAGTGGATTCGTTGCAGTTTCACGGGGATTAACCCGGCGCAGAGCCAGGCGCTGGTGGAGAAGGCGCACATCTACCTGACGCAGAACGGGCGAATCTCGATGGCGGGGCTGAACAGCCACAACATCCGGTACTTTGCAGAGTCGCTGGACAAGGCCGTGCGCGGGCAGCTGTAGGTACACTGTAGCGGGGCGTGCTGCGGCTGGGAGGAGTGGGCCGGGGTGGTGGCCGTGGGCGCAGCCTGGGACGGCCCTGGGGACGGACTCGGCGGTGGGAGGCGGGCGCCGGAATGGGAAGCGAAATAAGATTGGACGTGCTTTGTATGTAGATTAGAGGGGGCGTGGGAACATGACGTATGCGTACCTGGCGGACAGCCTAGACCTATTGCGGCCGAAAAAGGGAGCGGTGACATCATGGCGGCAGAGACGAGAAGGATGGTTCCGCATCATTTTCATACAGACTCGGTCGCCCCCCGCGGCGTCGCCCACCGGCACCACAACTCTCTCTCTTCCCGTTCCCGTCGCCTACCACCCTCCCTTTCTGGCTGCGCCCTCCTCCTCTGCCTCCGCCCCCGCCCCCGCCTCCTCCTCCTCCTCCTCCCTCCACCCCGCCCCAGGCCGCGCCCGCGCCCGCCCCCAGGTGCGTCCCAGAGGGCCCAGTCCATCCC